>JAFFST010045036.1:24398-45390 GCA_022414735.1 Noturus placidus | reverse complement strand
TATATATGTGTGTGTGTGTGTGTGTGTGTGTGTGTGTGTAAAGATTATAATGTAATCAACTTTTATGTCTAACCATTATATTAAATCAATTAGTTAAAGAAATAAATACTTTTAAAGATGTTAACTAAGATATAATTCAATTAAATATTTACTCAGTTTTTATATTTTCATATTTGATTGTAAATTAATTACTCACAAAAACATTTGTGCATTAATGTATATGTTTATTGGGTTAAATTTGAGATATTTGGATATCTTATTATTATTAAATTCAATTTATTTATTTACTCACTTAGTTACTTGTTTAATATAGAGGGAATGTTACCTAGACTTCAAAGATACCATACTTGACATTACTTTTTCTTTTATCATGCATTCATTTTAAATCCTGTTGAAAATTTGCCGCAACACGCTTCGTAAACCAGACAGTGTAGATCCATGAAAGAGCTAATGACTCCTTTTGTTTTGTTGACTTCATTTTAAATATTTTAAAGAATCTCGTTTTAAACATTGCACAGCCATGTTGTGTGATGCTTGAAAAGCGCAGATTGTCTGAGTTGGAACTTGTCAGTTTGTACATCAGAGGCTCACTCTTTGGGATTATTTATGACTGCTCTCATTTGGATTGGATCAGGACTTTGTTATTGTGCAACCGTCTCGTTTTTCTGTCTGTCTGTCTCTGAAAAGCCGCCATCATCCTTCTCTTAGCTCTGTGTCATCTCTTCTTCTTTCCCACCAGACAATCGATAGGCCACCTCTCTTATTAGAGTGGGGTTTTGGTTTCCAGATATGGCGTATTCTCTTTCCTGAGCAAGAGCAAGGCCTTTCATCACCGATGGCTCTGTCCTCTAAAGACTTTCCTCCTAACTGAATCTCTGTGCTTCTTTTTATATCCCACAGATTAAGTGTTACGCCATAAATAGAAAAGATCGCGTACATGCTCGTGTGCTGTTTGTCATCTTTTTTCTTGCTTGCTCGATCTATTTCCTGTCTATCTCTCCATCTTGAGCGAAGCGAGAGTACAAGGAAGGAGACATATCGGAGCAGGAGAGTAAAGTGACAGAAGGAGATTTCGACATGTTGTTGTTGTTTATTGTGGCGAAATGCAGCTTCACACCCTGGCAGCCTCACTCTCACTCCTTTCACATGTGACAGCCTTTTACTTTTATTTACCAGCAGGATATTTCTCATATTGTGTTGTTGGAGAAATGTGGCTGATTGGATTTTACTTGTCAGGCTTTATTAAGCAGTTAACCATCTTCATGATTATTGGCACTTTTTTCAACTATTCTCAATAAAGGATGAAGTGCTGTATGAATACAAGAGAATATATGGATTATAGTGACAAGTGGATATATTTTACACATTATGAAATTATATGGAAAAATATAATTACCATATATTACAAATCATCCAATTAGCCAATAATGTGGCTGCAGCATGATGTGTAAAAACCGTACAGATTCAGTCAATGTTCACATCAAACATCAGAACGGAGAGAAATGTGATCTCAGTGATTTGGTCCATGGCATGGCTGGTAGTGCCTGATGGGCTGGTTTTAGTATTTCAGAAACGACTTATCTCCTGGGATTTTCATGCACAGCCGTCTCTAGAGTTTAGAGAGAATGGTGTGAAAAACAAAAAACATCCAATGAGCAGCAATTCTACAGGTGTGAACACCCCGTTGATGAGAGAGGTCAGAGGAAAATGACGAGATTGGTTCAAGCTGACAGGAAGGCTACGCTTACTCAAATAATCACTCTTTACAACCGTGGTGAGCAGAAAAGCATCTCAGAACACACTAAACGTCTAGTCATAAGACAGATGGGCTTCAAACAGCAGAAGATCGCATCAGGTTCCTCACCTGTCAATCAAGAACAGGAATCTGAGGTGAAGATTGGAAAAATGTCACCTGGTATTTCTCCAAAATCAAAGCGTCATTTTACATGAATTATATTATGTAAATTGGTAAACTGGTTCTTTAATATGCTTTATTTAACTTTATAAATAACTAGTTGTGAACATTTCATCTTTTGTATGTAAAGCGCATTGATATTCTGGACTCAAATTGAAAAGTGCTATAAGTAAATGGGGCGCACGGTGGCTTGGTGGTTAGCACGTTCGCCTCACACCTCCAGGGTCCGGGGTTCGAGTCCCGCCAGGGCCATGTGTGTGCGGAGTTTGCATGTTCTCCCCGTGTGTCGGGGGTTTCCTCCGGGTACTCCGGTTTCCTCCCCCGGTCCAAAGACATGCATGGTAGGCTGAGTGTCTAAATTGTCCGTAGTGTGTGAATGGGTGTGTGAGTGTGTGTACCCAGCCGTGTGACTGGGGTGGGGAAAGCAATGGCAAACTACCCCACTACTTCTGCCGACATGCTTTGTGGTTCGTGTTGATGACATACGTGGGCCATAAAGTGACCGACGGTCGGTCTCGACTAATCGGTGATAGATGGATAGATAGATAAGTAAATAATCAAACAAAAAATAAATTATATGAAGCTGCTTGTCAGTATAATCAATAAATTGTCCAATTTAAAAAAGCATTAACATTGGATAGACTTTATAGATAGGCTGATGGGGGAGCATCGTCAATCTCCGTGGTGGAGGTCACTGAGGTAGTCAAATAACTACACAGTGGCAAAGCCCCGGGGATTGATGAGGTCCGTCCAGAAATGCTGAAAGCTCTGGGTGTGGGATTGACACGCCTCTTGGTTGACACGCCTCTTTAACATTGCGTGCAAGTCAGGGACAGTGCCCAAGGAGTGGCACACTGGGGTGGTGGTTCCCCTGTTTAAAAAGGGGGACCAGAGAGTGTGTGCCAATTACAGGGGTATCACACTTCTCAGCCTCCCTGGTAAAGTCTACTCCAAGGTGCTGGAACGGAGGGTTCGGCCGATAGTCGAACCTCGGATTGAGGAGGAACAATGCGGATTCCGTCCTGGTCGTAGAACAACGGACCAGCTCTTTACTCTCGCAAGGATCTTGGAAGGGTCCTGGGAGTATGCTCATCCAGTCTACATGTGTTTTGTGGATCTGGAGAAGGCGTATGACCGGGTCCCCAGGGGTCTACTGTGGGAGGTGCTGAGGGAGTATGGGGTGAAGGGTTCCCTTCTTAGGGCTATCCAATAGCTGTACGCCCAAAGCAAGAGCTGTGTCCGGATGCTCGGCAAAAGGTCAGACTTGTTCCAGGTGGGGGTTGGTCTTTGCCAGGGCTGCGCTTTGTCACCAATCCTGTTTGTGATATTCATGGACAGGATATTGAGGCGTAGTCATGGTGGGGAAGGTTTGCGGTTTGGTGACCTGAGGATCTCATCGCTGCTTGTTTGCAGATGATGTGGTCCTGATGGCATCATCGGTCCGTGACCTCCAGCACTCATTGGATCGGTTCGCAGCCGAGTGTGAAGCGGCTGGGATGAGGACTTTTTCTAATCTAGCAACAGGGACATTTTTCTAATCTAGCAACAGAATAGCACCTCTAAATCTGAGGCCATGGTTCTCAGTAGGAAACCGATGGAGTGCCTACTCCGGGTAGGGAATGAGAACATAACCCAAGTGAAGGAGTTCAAGTACCTCGGGGTCTTGTTCACGAGTGAGGGGACATGGGAGCGGGAAATTGGCCGGAGATTTGGAGCAGCGGGTGCGGTATTGCAATCGCTTTACCGTACCGTTGTGACGAAAAGAGAGTTAAGCCAGAAGGCAAAACTCTCGATCTATGGGGCAATTTTCGTTCCTACCCTCACCTATGGTCATGAAGGTTGGGTAATGACCGAAAGAACTAGATCGCGGGTACAAGCGGCTGAAAAGGGTTTTCTCAGGAAGGTGGCTGGCTTCTCCCTTAGGGATAGGGTGAGAAGCTATCCGAGAGGAACTCAGAGTAGAGCCGCTGCTCGTTTGCGTTGAAAGGAGTCAGTTGAGGTGGTTCGGGCACCTGGTAAGGATGCCCCCTGGGCGCCTCCCTAGGGAGGTATTCCAGGCACATCCAACTGGGAGGAGACCTCGGGGAAGACCCAGGACTAGGTGGAAAAACTATTTCCACACTGACCTGGGAACGCCTCGGGATCCCCCAGTCAGAGCTGGTTAATGTTGCTCAGGAAAAGGAAGTTTGGGGTTCCTTGCTGGAGCTGCTACCCCCGCGACATGATTACGGATAAGCGGTTGAGGATGGATGGTTGGATGGATATATTAGATATTATAAATATTATAATAGATATTACAAGTATAATTATTATTAATAATGATATAATAATATAATAATGGATTATATTTTTATTATACACTATATTTTCATATATATTTTCCTCATAATTATATATAAAAAATATATTAATTTTGATCAATAGTGAATAATTTATCATTAGTTATGTATTTATATATGCGTTATGTAAAATTATAATTAATGTTATATTAGTCTCTTAAGTACTTTCCTGTTTCCATTGTAACTACCACTGATACAATATATAGAAGTGTGTATGTTGTTATGTATACAGTAGTTATACAATTAGTCATAAACTATTATTCATGCCGTAGAAAGGATGTAAAAAAGGGACAAGTCAGGACATCACCAATGACTTTTGTGATAGTGTCTGGAGTGGTGGAGCATTTACCCATCTGCCCCCTCCTTCTCCTGTCTCAGTCCAAGGGGTGGCATCAGAGCTACGGCTCGTTACCCGCTAACAAGCCCCATCACAGCCTCTCATTAACACTCTATAGTCAAGAGCCAGAGACAAGAGCTGTAAATCACTAGCCTCAGCATGCTGTGGTTACCCACCCCCCACACCCTCCCAATCACCCCACCCCAACCTAGCAACACACTATTGGTTATTAGTGCAAATGTCATTATTCTTGTCTTCTCATTAACTGTTTGTTTGGAGGGATCTCTGAATTTCTTCTTTGCACTCTGTCGTTCCCTTTCTCCTGTACTTTTATCTCTCTCGCTCTTTGACACTCCCTCTGTGGCGAGACTCCAGGTTTTAATTAAACTTCCACAACTGGCAAGGACATATCACATCCTGTTTCATCAGCCCTGCCATTCGACCCCCTCCTCTCATTTAGCACCAGAGGGACTGTTTGGACCAGACCTGGCTATCCGTTCAGGCTCCCCACACCCTTGTACATTAGAGATGCCCACAGCTCCTCCATTATACTCTCATTCCTGCTCTCCGTCCAGTCCCAATCCATGAGGCCTCTCCGAGAAAAGCTCAAACACTAATCAGAGACATCTATTGCTCTCCCTCGACATTACCCTAAACATATGATGGATGGCGTTTGCCAAAAAGAGATGGGCCTCTCATGTCTCTGAAGGTTTGCCTTAATTGCAGTGGAGAGAGGACACGATGCAGTAATGGGATAATGGTGGAGATGGACCGTACTCTGGAGCGAGAGTAATCGGATTCTCTACAGTGTGCCTCTCCTCACTCTCCTGATCACCCCCAAGAACAGAGAGAGAGAGTTTGTGTGTGTGTGTGTGTGTGTCTGTGTGTGTGTGTGTGTGTATGTGTACACGCGCATGTGCACTTTGCTTCTGAGGGTGTGAAAATGTAAAATGTAAAAATGTGCCATTAACTCCAATGTAACCCAGATTTCCCTGCTGCGAGTGGTCTCTTGTATCTGCATATTTTTGCATAAGACAGCACATTTTCATAAGCTGTTCCCGTAGATATGTTGCTGAGATTACAAAGCGCAGCCAGCATGCACGTCGTCCATTCATATCGTATGACTGACATGTCAGCCCATTCCATAACTACTGACCATAACCTGCTCTCATAATATCACGTTAAGTAGTTCCTCTGCGGAGGAAAAAAATCGCTCGAGTCTCTCAGCGTGTTTTTTTGAATACGATGCAAATGAACTCCAAATTAGAGAGAAAGTCTGAATCTAGCGACACTGCATTTTTCATGGCTTAGCAGTATTTCGGAGCGTTTCTCCTGCTGCCTGCCAGGAAATGGACATTTCTGGCTTTGATAGCCTTTTAACATCTCTTCAAACAGATTTCTGGTATCCATTAAACTCAAGCATTAAACCTATAATGATCCTGCATATAGTAGCATCAACTATCACTTTGCCCAACTTTTAGCCAAGCTTGGCATGCTGTAGATCTTAAGGATTTGCTTGTGTTTTTTTCCACACCTTGGTTGTCAGAGTAATTAATTATGGTAAACTCAAAGGAACCCTCTCAGCACTTTCCTCTTTAGACGTGGAAAGGTGAGGTGACTCACTCACCAATTAATGCTCTAAGTGAGAGCTGAGGCTCAATGGAAGGCATTAGATTACCCTGGCCTAATGACTCGGAGCATTTTGCTGTCAGCCGGGAGCAGCATGAAAAAAACAAAACAAACAGCCGCTCTTTTTTCTCCCCCTGCTGCGAGAGAATGATATACTGTAGAACAACACATCTAAAAGAGAGCGTCTTGTATGGAGGTGTTGCTTCACACTGGGGATAAATACACCTTCCTAATCTTTAGGCTAGATACACAGCTTTGTTTTATCCTTCCTTTTTCTTTTTCTGTTTTTTTTTGTATCTGGTTGCCAGTGGCCAGGCCTCTGGATGCAGCAGTTACCAATGTGGAAGTAGCTATAGTTTAACTTACAAGTCTCTCAGGTCCCTAGTGTAGACCTTTAACCCTGCATCTACTGGGAGCCTTGGCAATCTCCTCAGTAGCTTGACGCAGGCTACACACACATACACACACACACACACACACAAAACACACTTGCCCTCTCCTGCCCTCTGTTGTCCCTAAGGCTCACTCTCAGCTAGTTCTATCCATCCACTAGGCTTACACACGCAATCTCTGTGTCTATCTGTCTATCTACCTCCTTATTTCTTTTCCCCTAATAAGATAGGGGACCAAGGTGCTGAGGCTGTCTATCAGCGAGATTTTGCTTCGACACTTTCTCTTCCTTCCCCAACTCCCTCTCCACATCTGCCCTGCGTCCGTGCCTGTCCTCCCCGACGTGAAATCGAATGAGCTGGGACACCTACTTCACGGTGAGAGCTCTGGACCGGGAGCCCTAGAGATTTGAAACAAGGGATGACAGCAGAAATTGTCCCTTCAGCTCACCATTCAGCTTGGGGACAACTAGAGGAATAAACAGATTCTAAAAATGTAATAACACCACACTAGTCGTTGTGAAATATAGTCATTTTGGGGTTGCAGTGGGATAGTATTTAGGAAGACGAGTTGGGAATTGTTTTGTTGTTTTGTTTTGGTATTTTTTAATCAATTTTTGGGATTGTTGCCCAAAGTTCTACCAATTTATCCCCTGCCATTTCCCTTATCGCACAACATCTGCCAACCTGGGAAGTCAAAGGCTAGCATGTGCTTTCTCTGAGACATGTAAATGGTACACTTATATAGCGCTTTTATCCAAAGCGCTTTACACTGTGTTTCATTCACACTCATACACAGATGGTAGCAGAGCTGTCATGCAAGATGCAAACTTGCCATCGGGAGCAACTTGGGGTTCAGTGTCTTGCCCAAGGACACTTCGGCATACGGAGTCATGTGGGCCGGGAATCGAACCGTCAACCCTACGATTAGTGGACAACCCGATCTACCACCTGGGCCACAGCTTCCATAAAGCCACTTCTTATATTGCTCATATAGCGTCACAGAACGCTACCTGCTCTCTTCCACAGACATGAGATAACGTAAACCTGTGATTCTGAATTGTCATTCTGATCATCCGGGAAGATCAATATACCATCCCAGAATGCAGAGACAGATATTCTATCTTCAACTCCCACCCACAGGATTTGAACTTTTGATGATAATAGACGCTTTCTCCGCTTGGGTGTTTGATCCCGAGATCTGTTTCTTGCCCATGTGGGTTTCCTCTGGGTTCCCCAGTTTTCTTCCACACTCCAAAGCATGTTACAAGTCCCTTAGTTGTAAGTTTGATTTATGTTTTGTGTAAAGCCCTGCAATGGCTTGGTGTCCCATCCAGAGTGTGTTCCTTTCTTGCTCCTAATGTTTCAGAGATTCACCCAAGGTAGTGGCTACTGAAGATTGATTAACCAATCTTCGGGGCCTGGAGGCAATCCAGGGAACACTGGGTGCAAGACTTCATCCCAATTGGAACACCAGTCCATCACAGGGCACCACTACATTCACACATATGTACAGTATTTAGCATAACCAAACCACGTACCAACACATAACCACACATGAACACAGAGAGAAATCATCACAGACAGTAACCTGAGTTCAGGATCGAACCATAGACCCTAGACGTCTGAGGTAGCGTTGCTGCCTTCTGCGCCACCATACCACCCTAATGAACCATTTGCTTCCTGAATTTCAATAGATACAGCTGACACAGTGGCCTTCCAGACTGACTTGTGATTTTTAATTGTTTGCAGCTAATGTGCTACATTTCCCCGACTTGTGAGGCAAATGCCACTGTTACAAAAGCACCCCAACTTCTCCTGCAGTTTGCACATTTTGACTGAACTGGAATCATTGTTAGCATGGATGTATTTTTTTTAAGTCTTGCATAAAGCAGTTTTTTAACAGAGAAAAAAAATTGAAAAAATGACACAAACAGCCTAACTGTAGCATTTTATCAGCTTGGGTGGCACGCAAATCTCCACAAAGTTTTCAGCACCTGGCGGTTTGCAAATTCAACGCAACCACTTTTAAAATGGCCTGAATAATTGCTTCCCTCTCACTGTCATCACAAAAGAAGTGTTAAGTAGCAAACCCAGCTGCAGTGTTTGAGAAACTGCAAGGCGTTGCTCGAAATGCCTCCCAAAGAGCAAGCTGTGTGCTCGCAACGGTCGTTTCTTTTCGACTTGTTTATCATTTGCAGACTCAGTAACCCCACTCAGGCCAAATGGCAAAATGTTTGTGTGTGTGTGTGTGTGTGTGTGAGAGAGAGAGAGAAAGAGAGAGCGAGAGCTTGGATATACATGCTGTGCCTCTATTCTGCCCTCTCTGTACTTTTCTGAAACATTACTGATAATTGCTTTTTGACTTCATTATGGGATGAGCAGCAAGAGACAAAATTAGATCTGTTTATCAGCCACCCAGCAGTGTGTAAAGATTCCATTTACCAAAAAAATGCCTTTTGGAGCATTTTGATTGGGGGATGGTTCTCAGCATGAAAGACCAGAGCTGGGGAGGACAAAAAGGAGAAATTAGTTCGCCAAACAGAAATAAGGCAGTGCGACCTCTAAAGAAAAAAAACAAAGAAGAAAGGAGATTGGAAGTGGCGCAGAAGGAGAAGGCAGATAACGAGAACTTAAACAGGAAGTGACACATCGTGGTGAAAGGCACCTACCAAAAACAAACCAGTCACTAGTGTCACCTCTTCTTCCCTCCCTCCTTTCTTTCTACCACAGGAAGGGATACGGGAAGCAGGAAAGTGAATGTGAATGTGTTTGAAAGTCTGGACAGTGCGGAGTAGGAGACGGCAGGTGATGGTGACAAGAGAGGTGATTAGGAGGGACGCGCAAGTCCAGAGCAGAGAGAAGTGCAGAAAGGAAAGAGAGAAAGAGAGCACACTCTCCATGTGGAGGCACAAAGATTGATGGCAGGCAGCAAAAGGGAGGAACAGCTTAACCTACCTTTCATCATTTTGAAGATCTTCTCATTAAAGCCTATATGCTAGCATGCTGAATTTTAAATGATGACGCATCCATAATTACTGATTATCTGCTTATCCGCAGCTATATAGTGTTGCTACTCAGAGTTAAGTATGTAACTACAGGTTTGTTGTTTGTTTGTTTGTTTGTTTGTTTGTTTGTTTGTTTGTTTGTTTTCAATAAGTATTGAATCCCCACACTACTGTACTGGTATCCAATGGTTGAATTCTAAAATACTTTGGATAATAATGTGGAACATGGGCTAAGGCATGGTCATGGGTGGCCAGGGTTACCCTAGTGAATGTGTTTGAAAGTGTGGACAATAGGGGCTATTCGTTGGTATCAGTGGTTCAATGGTTCACGCTCTGGGTTATTGACTAGAAGGTCAGGGGTTCAAGCCCTAGCACAAGGTGCCACTGTTGGTCCCTCATGCCTGACTCTGTGCTTTGACCTCTGTTTCCTAATAAGCTAGGATATGTTATTATATTATTTTACATTATATAAAATATTATAATTTATTAGGCAGTATGGTTGCCAATGTCAATGATGGAAAACTGGATGACTTAGTAAATATCACTGTAATTGGCTAGTTTGAACAACAATGGAAATGAAAGTTTATTTTATCATTGTCCAACAGCGAACTACAACTACAACAGAATGAAACTATGTCATGGCCCAACTGACCACAACATCCATCCAACACACACACACTCACACACCCTATGGACACGCCAATCAGCCTAGCATGCATGTCTTTGGACTGGGGGAGGAAACCGGAGTACCCGGAGGAAACCCCCGACACACGGGGAGAACATGCAAACTCCACACACACAACAATAAAATTATATTTTATTATATTTATTTATTCTGTTTTTAGCTGCCTTTAGCTAACAATATTAAATTCGAAGCATTAATGTACTTCATAAGGCATAGCCTAATGTTATGTTAGCTTCCCTAGTCTAGATTGTAACCCCGATAAAGTCATTAGGTATAACCTGGTTACCTCAATGTACAGTCATAAGGTCTAGCTACACCTTTGGTATGGCGAGTTTAAACTATAAAGGAGAAATATGCAAGAAAATCTAGGTGATGTCACAGATGCCTAAACATTTATAAAAGACCAAGATGATCTATCACTCAAATATCCTTCAGCCTCTGTACGTATAACTGTGAACGATTTAAATTAGACTGAAATTGTTTTGGAGTATTTTTGCTGCTGAAGTGTGAAGCTCAACCTCGATAAAGCCCTCAAGCACTGGGCCTTTGTATCCTTTGCCATGTAGTATTTAGTAAAAAAAAAATCAAATCAAATCTACAATTGCAATGAAAATAATCTTACACATGCTTGCCTCTAAGCTTATCAGACATAAATATTATATATACAGTGTATAGAGTCCTATAAGCATAAAATTCCTTTGAGAAAAGCACAGCTATAAATACAATCCCACAAGGTTATCAAATCATTTACTCCAGACATGTTTTACTGGTTAAAAACCCTATGTAGACAGGGACTTCAGGACGACTGGATTAAAATCTTTGCATCTCACACAGAAGACTTTCTGGCCTAGTCCTCCTGCACATGACCAGTTTTTATTCAACCCAGACCAGACACCACAAAGAATGCTGGTCCAACATGGACACAAACCAGTGTGCCAGAATGATAGTCACGATAGTGCAGAATTTCAGCCAGCACTCATCCTTATTTTTGGCCTGTCCATGAACCAGAACCCATTGAAACTCTGGTACCATATCTCAGCCATCTCTCAGCCCAGATACAACGTAAAATGACAGCTTAAGAATGGTCCAGATTGATTTGCCAGATTAGGGACACATAATAGCTTTAATAATAAATTTCAGCTAGCATTTTATGCTCTTTGTTGGCTAGGACATTGGCCAGGACTCATTTTAACTGTGGTACCAAATCTCAGCCATCTCTCTCAGTCCAGACATTGCAAAATATGACAGTCCAAGAATGGCCCAGACTGGCCAGAGTAAGCCAAATCAGCGTATACGCCAGGGCTACTTGAATATATAGACATTTTGGACTGAATATCCATATCCTCACTCATCCACAGTCAACACACTTGCTGTTTGGCATAAGAGATGCAGTGCTGTCTGACCAGCACTGCTGACTTAATACTATGCCTGGGCCAGATATGTTTATTATATTGAATTTTCACATAGTCCAGAAAATGTGTGGAATGCCCCTGACTATGTTAGATCTAAAGCCTGAAGTTAATATGCTTTTAGAATTCAGACCCATGGATTATTCATCAGTATTGAATGAAGTGCAGTATGATATACTGCAAAAAATAAAAAATAAAAATTTTTCTATGGAATGTCATCTAACTCAGGCTTACAACAGATCTCTGACTTTTTGACAAACAGGTTCTTGGTAAGGAGAATGCAAATGAACAAAGGAAAAAGCAAATAAAGGAAGAATCAAACAAAGAAAATAAACAAAGTAACAAAGAAAGCAAAGTAACAAACAAAGAAATAAATGAAGTCACAAAGAAAGCAATGTAACAAACAAAGAAATAAACAAAGTAACAAAGAAAGCAAAGTAAAAAACAAAGAAATAAACAAAGTCACAAAGAAAGCAAAGTAACAAACAAAGAAATAAACAAAGACACAAAGAAAGCAAAGTAAAAAACAAAGAAATAAACAAAGTAACAAAGAAAGCAAAGTAACAAACAAAGAAATAAACAAAGTCACAAAGAAAGCAAAGTAACAAACAAAGAAATAAACAAAGTCACAAAGAAAGCAAAGTAACAAACAAAGAAATAAACAAACTGATAAAAAATGGAAAATAACAAACAAAGAAATTTATCAAAGTAACAAGCAAAGCAAGAAACAAGTTATAAACTAAGCAAATAAACAAAGTAACAAAGAAATAAAAATTTGAAAGCAACAAGCAAAGAAAAAAGTAACAAAATAATTGAATAATGTGACGAAGTAAATTAACAGAGAAAGCAAAGCAACAAAGTAAAAAACAAAGGAAAAACAAAAGTTGCAGACAAAGCAAATGAACAGAAAGAAGCAATACAAACTAACAAAATAACAAAGCAAATTAACAAAAATAACAAAAAAGCAAACTAACAAAATAATAAACAAAGGTAATTAATAAAGAAACAGTGAATTAATAAAATAACGAAAATTAACAAAACAGAAAGCAAATGAACAAAGTAACAAAGTTACAAACAAAGCAAAGTTACAAAGACTCAAAGTACAGACTAAATCAAGGTAAAGAGCAAGGTAAAATCAAATAAAAAATAGCACAAAGTAACAAGGCAACTTAACAAAATAACAGGAAGCAAAATTACAAATTAAGAAACAAAACAAAGACACTAAGTAACAAACCAAGTGACATTTAACTAAAAGTAAAACGTTACTTATGTGTTATTAAATTACTAGTCTAATTTTCATATTATCATACAATTATCATATAAAAGCATGATTTACTGTATATATTTACACAGAATTGAATCAAGCACAATTTGCAGCATGGATCGTGATAGTGGGATGTTATGCAACCTTTCATATTACTAATAAGAGAATCAAATTTTAATATTCATTATTATATTATATCATTATGTGTCACTCTTGGGCTCTCCTCTAAACTAATCTGGACTCAATACCGGACCAGTAAACCTTAACACTGTGGCTTCATTGCTTTTGTTTACATTTGTGAGAAATCCATTTTTCCTGACTACACTAAAACATCAATGGCATACTGTATACATGCAGTTGGCCTTGTTGTTCTGTAGAATGTTATCATAGGCTAATTGGTACAGAAAACAAGTAATCCTGTGCCTAATGTTTCCAACACCACTAAACTAAAAAAGTGCTAGCTAACACATCAGCAGATGATTTGTCAGGCGTACCTGTACAGGTGTAAATATAGCACAGGGTCCTGTTAGCAGGGCAGCGCTGAAATGACATGTATCGTGAGGAAATGCATGTGGTGTTCTCTTATAGTCAGGAAAAGGCTAGCAAGCAAGAATAGCTTCATGTAGGGATGGGCGATATGTCAAAATGCTATCATTATAGCGAAAAACTGTTTTGTTTTGGAGGATATTTTTGTAATGGCATTCCTATTTTTTCTGGTTTTTAATGTTGTGGAAATACATTTGTTGCTGATTGGCTAATAGGTGCTAATGCTTTTCAGTTAATGCGACACATCAATTGTAAATCAATTTTAAGCCACGTCTATATATGTATGTGCCAAATGTGCCATAAACTAACAAAAAGAGTCATTGATTAACACAAAAATGAATCCATTTCCAGCTACAATGCATGCAGATGTTTTAATTAATAAGTGCATATTTAGGTGATCTGTGATGGATTGGCACCATGTCCAGGGTGTCCCCCACTTCTGTCCGCAAGTTTCCTGGGATAGGTTCCAGGCTCCCCGTGACCCTGTGTAGGATAAGCGGTACAGAAAATAGATGGATGGACATATAGTTGTATAAATATCTATTAATATGTATGAGAGTCTGTTAATATGTGCAAATCAGTTTGCTATTTTTCATATCAGTCAGTTACTAATATGCAAAATATGTAAAAGGGCTATATATATATATATATATATATATACATATGTCAATTAAAAGTTTGGAGATGCTTGACTGATGATCTTAAGAACCTTTTGATGAGATGGTATATGATTAAATGTTTGAAATCATATTAATTTCTTTAATTAAAAAAACTACCATTTTATTTTCAAAAAAAAAAAATTCTTTAAATGGATGACTTGTAGCGAAATATTCCAAAAAGTAGCCAGTAAGTGTGCAGCGTATGTGGGAACTCCTTTAATACTGTTTAAAAAGCATCTCCAGGGGATTCCTCAAGAAACCTGTTGAGAAAATGCCAAGAATACATTTCTGGAAATGCTAGGCAAAAAGAGTGTCTACTTTGAAGATGCTAAAATACTAAATTATTCTGATTCATTTTGGATTTTTATCACAACATAATTCCCATATTTCCATTTGTGTTACTCCAGAGTTTTGGTGACTTTGCATATCACCCAGGTTGTGCTTTATGCGATAGCCTGTGTAGTCGCAGTTATATAGAACCTGCTGTACCTTATTTGTCATTATTATTATTATTATTATTATTATTATTATTATTATTATTATTATTATTATTATACTAATGGAGAGGTACATTACAGTCTACTTTTGACATGCTGCTAATCTTTCAGGTTTCGCTTCTCTGACTGATTTGGATGTGCTTGAAAATGTGCTGTCTTACAACAGATTAATGCACAAAGGTCAGATTCTTGCTTGATTGGCATTTCGATTTACCATGCTGAAAACAAGCAGCACTTTTTTGTTCCTTTCATGAATTAATGCCTGTTAAGCGATTTAGGGTCTGGTCTGTTGGGGCGAGATATGAAGCCGAACAGGTGAACTACTTCATTATGGAGATATGCTGGTGTAGCACCTGAGGCCTTTGCTTGTCATTAGCAGAGAAGATAGAACACACACTGGCATAGAGAATGGATTAGAGTGATAGATAAGCTTGTCCAGGAACTCATCCATCCACAATAGATGATGCCATTTGAAACTTATATAGTTGCTGTTTCCATGTGGTTAGTCAGTGTGTGTGCGAGCGTGTGTGAGTGTGCGCGTTTAGCACATTTATCTTACTGTACCTGAGTGAAGGTCATGTGAGCTGGTGTGTATTATAGTGTGGAGGATTACAGTGAGGCCTATAAACTATTCAGCGAGGTCTTTCATCAGAGACCATTCAAGGTGGCATACAGTTTATCTGTGTGTAGAATTATAGTGTAAGGTAGTCTAAACAGTGCATATAAAAAGTCTACACACCCCTATTAAAAATGAAATCGAGATAAATCATGTCAGAACATTTTCAATCTTTGTTGTGAAATAAAATGAAAGTGAAAAATCAGAAAGAACGATTTGGGGGGGGTGAAAATGTATAATAACCTGGTTGCATAAGTGTTCACACCTTTAAACTAATAATTAGTTGAAGCATCTTGAGATCGTATCACGTCATTCCATCTTTTGGGGGAAGAGTGAATCAGTTTGGCACATATAGACTTTAGCAATATATTGCCATTCTATCTTTCACAAGCCTTCGAACTCTGTGAAACTGGCCAGGCATCTCTTGGTGAAGCCGTTCCTTTTTTGACTTGGAGGTGTGTTTCTGGTCACTGTCATTCTGAATGGTGAAATTTGTCTTCATCATAAGTGATTTAGCAGAAGCCTTAAGATTTTTCTCCAGAGTTTCTCCAGAATTCCTCCATCCGGATTGGTTTTTATTTGTTGTTTTTTTCCCTGACCAGTTTTCTCCTGATCATCTCATCAAATTTAGAGGGACGTCCTGTTCTTAGTAGTGTCACTGTCGTGCCATATTTTCTCCACTTATTGATTATTGTCTTTACAGTGTTCCATTGTATATCCAATGCCTTGGAAAATTTTGGTAACTCTCTCATGATTGATATTTTTCAACAGTGAGATCCCGCACCTGCTTTGTAATCTCTTTGTGTCCCATGATTTTTCTAGTTGGATGTTACCAAGACGATGTCAGGAAAAGCCTATAAGAACAGCTTATTATTTAACCTGAATTTAGCTGGTCTCTGAAATTATTTTCTTCTTCTGTTTTTTGGTTCTTTAAAAACTGCAACATTTATTTAAAAAGCTAAGATAAAAACATGTGTATGTGTGTGATGGAAGGTGGAGGAAAGTGATGGATGTTGGATACTGTACATGGTGCTATTGTAAAGCTTTTAAATTGTTATTAAATATTTTTAATCTTTAATAAACAACAAAATGACATAACAAAAAAATCTATTTATACCTGTACTCTAAAATGGCAGTAATTATTAATGTACACTCCATGTCCTTCACTATAGTAAGCTAGTTTGCTGGTTAACTGCTAGGAAGCTAGTACAATTTTGCCTCAGGTAAATACAAGTTTACATTTAAGTTTCAGTATCTGAGGAACGATTTACATGTAGTATACTCAGTGTTTTATTTAACAATATCTAAATTTGTCAGAATGTACCATAAGAATTGTAAAATAAAATAAAATAATAATCCTCTTTAACATTAGCTGAGTTAGTTAGGTTCTGTGGCTAAACATTTCCAGGTGCCATGTCTTCCATAATAGGTTAAAAGCTGTTGGAAAAACACTAAACCAAAACATGTTTCTTTCTCTGAATATTTATTCATACAGAGGTAGTGAGTAAGTCTGTGAATTTAGCAGTTGAATAATCAGCCATTCAAAAGGAGTTAGTTGAGTTCAGAATTAGTTTAAAGTAAAGGTGCAGTAAGAGGACAGCTGTGCATGGTCCCATATGGTTACGTTCCAAAAAGAGTGTGCTTCAATGGATAATGTACCTGCGGATTTCTGTATAACTGCTTTGTGACTATTGTTAAAAGCACTATAAACATAAAAACTGAATTGATCTGAATAGAAGTGAAATCTTAAACTTGAGTTCAAACAGATACATTTTTTATTTATGCATTTCCTTTGTCTTCTAACTTCCTAAATGACATGTACATACATTGTAATTTGTGCGTGTGTGTGGATTCATACCTTCCAGTATGTTGCATCCCCTTAACACTGTCAACAAGTCAATGTAAGAAAAAGATTGCTGGTATGGGCCAGCTTCCAGAAGTACACGTAGATATATATCTCAGAATTCACTCCCCTGAGACTGGAGCCCATTGTCGTGTTGTTTCTGCGGCGAACAGAAGGCCGGCGAGCTATATACGCGATCAATTTCATACACAATTTTTGAGAGGTTTTGTGGTGATGGCAACAACAAAACATTGATTTGTGCCCTTTCTATATCTTGCTATGTTTCATACACACGCACACATACACATAGACAGACACACACACCACATCACACATACATACAAACCATCTCTTGGTCCATTGTTGCTCTCTGAGCATTTGTCAGAGTCTCTGGGCGGAGGGGCTCTTTGTGAGCGTTGGCACAGAGCGGGCATGCCGTGCTGGGGTAATGAGGACGGATGCCCGCGCGTGGGAAGAGCAGCCTGCTTTGTAGCATCTCACAGCACAATACCATGGCTCCTGGAAGCAGGCAAGCCAAGACACAACCGTGCAGCAAATGGATACCCGGGCCAAGAAAGCGACAGTTTGAGGCGAGACAGTTTGTCTCTGAATTAGGCCCTAATGAGTGCACTTCTTCTGTTTCCCCAGCCAGGGTTTATATAAAGGGAAGGTGTGCCATCAAGCCTGCTGTGGAAAAGTTGCACCATCTGACATCAATGTAACAAACTGCAATATTGGTCACTGATAAATTTGCACACAATATTTACTGGCTATTATCTACAGTATATTGTTCTATAGTATGTTTGTACATGGGCATGTTTTAGTATCTTGGTGGAAATAAAATGTCCTGACAAAGATAGAAATATCCAGGGGTGCAACATGCTGCAGTATTTTTGCATTTTGTTACTAAATTATTACCCTGTCAAGAGGATAAGCGCTACAGAAAATGGATGGATGGATGGATGTTATAAGAATTATTTTGGCATATGTAAACTTCACTTGAGTACTATTGAAATTGAATACTTGTTACAAATCTCAAAGGTCTATTCTTCTCTTATCCAGCTGATGACTGCACACTATATGTCTAAAAGAATTGGAGATTTTATTTTATTTCAGTTTTAAGCATCCAATCATGTTTCAATTCAATTCGACAACTCGTGCTACACAATGTAGTTAGCGCTCTACAGTCCCTCCAAGACTTAGATTAGAAATGAACGCAAAATCAAGCAAACGCCGCAATGTTTGGACACAAAATTTTTGCCATTTTTTAAAATTTACCACAGATTTGGCCCACAATGCATCATGTGACATCATTACAGCTGGGAGGTCTCATTTACCAACAGACATTACTGTGAAAGACCATGCCAAGCAATTTTGTGTTTTCCTCAAAAAAGCACAAAACCCTCTGAAAGCTGCATCACAAATTTTGAAAAAAGCCACAGCAAAATCAAGCATTTTGGTAGAGATTGAATGATGTTTGAATGATTGAATGATTTAATGAATTATTTTTCACATGAAAACATGACAATTTCTTCAGTTAAAAACATTTACTTTTTAATACTTGAGTTCAGCATTTATTTAATAAACTATATGGTTACTGAGACAAATGGTTATTGAATGGGGGGCATGTTGGTTTAGTGGTTAACACGTTTGCGTCGCACCTCCGGGATTGGGGGTTCAAATTCTGCCTCCACCCTTGTTGTGCAGTGTTTGCATGTTCTCCAGGTTCTCCGGTGTCCTCCCCCAGTCCAAAGACATGCGTTGTAGGTTGATTGGCATTTCAAAATTGTCCGTAGTGTGTGAATGTGTGTGCGATTGTGCCCTGCGATAGGTTGGCACCCCATTCAGGCTGTCCCTCTCCTTGTGCCCCGAGTTCCCTGGGATAGGCTCGAGGCTTCCTGCGACCCTGTGTAGGATAAGCGGTACAGAGAATGAATGGATGGATGGATACTGAAGGATTATGCATGACCATTAATAAACTGCCTTAGTAATTATGTCAATACAAGGTCCTCACAAGAATAGTATGTCAAGTCTCTGTGTGTGGATGTAGATAAGCAGATATAGGACTATACAATAGTACAATAATAAAGGCTAATTCAATATTAGGTAATCTCACTCCACAAATAATACAAACAAATTAAGGCTATCATCAGTCACTCAGTAAAAACTGTTTCATTTGTTTGTTCATGCACATAAGGCAGAATTTCCCGAACTCACAGTGTGGTGAATAGCAATTAGGATGGAAAAAAAAAGATAACAACCAAAGCTGGGTAAGCTATCCATTAAAGTCAGATTGTAAGACAGACATTTCTTTAGCCCTGTCTTACTCTGTGTTTGGGTGTTTTCCCCACACAACTTTTCAGCATGAGAAATAATAAGAAATGTCTTGAAAACTGATGAAAATTATGTGCTTTGGTTTGCAGTGCTGTACATCCGTATTGCAGTTTAATGGATGTGTGTGTGATGTGTCAAACTAGGATTGCTGACCTCACATCTCCAGGGTCACTGGTTCAATCCCGAGCTTGATCTGGAGTTTCCTTGTTCTCCTCATGTCCAGCCAGGTTTCAGTTTCTCCACTTTCTTTACACCTCACTATAACATGCCTGTGGGTGGACTGGTGACTCGAAATTTCCCCCAGGTGTGTATGAGTGTATGAATGTGTGTGCATGTGATGGACTGGCATCCCATTCAGGGTGTATTATGCTCTCCATCTCGCTCCCAGTGTTCCCAGGATAGGCTAGAATGAATGATTCTCCTCTCAGTAGTGTATCCAAGTGTACTCTATATCGGCAAAACAGACAATTCTGCATGTTTTATCTAGAATAAGATTAATTCTGCCCTCGCTTGAGGCACAGAACTTCTAATTTACACCTAAGCCACAATATATTGTTTAATAGATCGACATCCTGTTTAGAATGTTTAAGTCTTGAATGATTTATTGCCAAAAGATTGCATTAATATTTATTGTTTTGGCATCCACCAACCGTGTTAACTTACAGACCGTAGTGATTGGACGGACCATCCAGCCGTGATGAGTGATTTCATGTCACTTCTAAAATATTGACTACTGAAGTGAAGCTGATGGCCAATAATGATACAGATACCCAACTGAAATTAAATTACAATCACTTGCTAAAATGGTGTTCCACAGGAGGTACATCATAAACAATTTACTACTGCGCTAAGTTGTGTGTAAAATAGAAATTACATATCAAACATTATTTCCCCCATAGTCTACATCCCAAACTGCTTACTTACATACTACATACTGTGCTAAAATACTACATCATAGGGGGGTCTCAAACTGTATTCCTCATTATTAAATAGTTTGTATTCTAGTACAATAGAGCACCCTAAAAAGTGCACCAGTACAGGATACTTATGCACAATAACCGTCAACTTTATTATTATCATTATTGAAGATGCTTTTCTTCTCAGGATGGTTGTAAAGAGTGGTTATTTTAGTTCCTGTCAGCTGGAAAACAGTCTGGCCATTCTGCTGCAACATGATTGGCTGATTGTATAATTGCATAAATTATACCTATGTAGGTGTATAGGGGTTCCCAGTAAAGTGGACAGTTAATATATACTTTATAATATTATTCTATTAAATAACATGACACAGGAGGTACTTTGCTGCCACAGTCATGTCCCAAAAATGCATAATTACATAATAATAATAATAATAATAATAATAATAATTGTGTCAAAATACTACCTCACCACATTGTTCTGTACTGATAGTATGTGAAAATAATTTAATTTAATTTTATCAATTTGTATAGCGCTTTTTACAATGGTACATTGTCTCAAAGCAGCTTTACAGAAATATCATTTTTTTTTTTTTTACATTTAC
>JAFFST010045036.1:10205-20456 GCA_022414735.1 Noturus placidus | reverse complement strand
GCAAACCTGTACCACCCCCTCGTCTGTTTGGACGTGAGGTATGGGAGAAGTTGAAGCTGGAGGCCAGGGCAGCAGGTGTAGCAGTGTTCTCAGCATGGATCCAGGTCTCAGTCAGAGCCAGCACACTGAGTTTGGAGTGGGTCGCAAAGGCGGGAATGAAATCTGCTTTGTTGACAGCAGATTGGCAGTTCCAAAGTCCGATTGAGAACTTAGACTAATAAGGCAACGATTCGATATTTAATGATATCACTGTATTGTCTACTATACACTATGACTTTGAGTCATAAGGCAATGAGTTGATATCTGATGATACCACTGAAACAATGATTCAATATTTGACAATATCACTGGCGATACGAGATGACACAATATGATTTTGATTAATAAGGGCACAGTTTGATATTTTGCCATACCACTGAATCTTCCACAATACGATTTCAGTTCTTAAGGCAACCATTCAAAATTGACCACTTCACTGAATCTGATATGATATGATTTCAATCCTTAAGGCAATATTCGATATATGATGATGTCACTGAATCGGCTGCGTTACAATGCGATTTCGATTCATAAGGAAATATTTGATATTTGACAGCATCACGGAAACTGTTATGGTGTGATTTCAATTCTTAAGGCAGTATTCGATATATAATGATGTCACCGAATCTTCTATGATCCAGTGTGGTTCAACTTTGATCCATAAGGAAGCGACTCTAAATTTGGTAATCCCACTGAACCTGCTATGATCTGATACAAGTTCTATTCATTCAACGCAGCAATCGGATATTTCACGATATCACTGAACCTAAGATATGATGCGTTACATGGTTTCAAGTTACAAGGCAATGATTTGATATCTGACAATATTGCTGAATCTGCTACTACGCAATTTCGATTCATATGGCAACGCTTCAATAGTTGACCCCTGAATCTGCTACGATGTGATTATACGATCTAAGTACAATTTAGATTTACTATCCTCCAATCGATATTCAATTCAATTCAATTTTATTTGTATAGCACTTTTTACAATAGACATTGTCTCAAAGTAGCTTTACAGAAATATATAAACACGCTATACAGATTTTAAAAGTGCAAATTTATCCCAATTTAGAAAGCTGGTGGTGATGGTGGCAAGGAGAAACTCCCTGAAATGATATCTAACTTTGTTCAGAATCTGGTGTTAACCCTGCAGTTAATTTGTGGACGATGACATAGAGAAGGACTGTTTTGAATATCAGATCAGCTTGCTAGTCTGTTTACACATCGGTTTAGATATGTGGATTTATTTTCATTTTTACACACCAGTTCTCTGTCCCATTTTTATGGATAATAATCAATTTATAAGCAATAATTATTGATTTATGACTCAATAACAATTGATTTATAATGGATAATAATCGATTAATAGTGCTTAATAATCTATTTAGAATAATAATTGGTTCACAGGCAACAACAATGGATTTATAATGGTTATTAATCGATTTATAATGGATAATATCCAATGTACAGCCAATAACAATCTATCTATAAATTTACAATAATCGATTTATAAGGGATAAAAATGATTTATAGTCAATAATAATCGATTTATAATGGATAAAAATGATTTATAGTCAATAATAATCGATTTATAATGGATAAAAATGATTTATAGTCAATAACAATCGATTTATAAGGGATAAAAATGATTTATAGCCAATAATAATCGATTTATAATGGATAAAAATGATTTATAGTCAATAATAATCGATTTATAATGGATAAAAATGATTTATAGTCAATAATAATCGATTTATAATGGATAAAAATGATTTATAGTCAATAATAATCGATTTATAATGGATAAAAATTATTTATAGTCAATAGTCAATTAATAATGGATAATAATCGATGTATAGTCAATACAAGTCTATTTATAGTCACTAATAATCGATTTATAAGAGCAGGGACTTTGTGTGTGTCAGGCAGGACCAGTGACTGACACACACACACACACACACACACACACACACACACACACACACACACACACACACACGGCTCAGCTCACCTACACTCTCTCTGTCACACACATATACACACGCGCGCGCAGGCGCGCTCCGCATGCAGCTGGGCGTCAAGCTTCACTCGCCTTTCCCCTCATAAAGCGCGCGCTGCTTCTGTTCGTTCCTCTCAGAGCGGACAAGTCGAAGCATCAACCTTGCGCGCGCTTACTCCCTCGCTCTCTCTCTCTCCCTCGTTCTCTCTCCCTCTCGTTCTCCCTCTCTCTCGTTCTCCCTCTCTCTCTCGTTCTCTCTCCCTCTCTCTCTCGTTCTCTCTCCCTCTCTCTCTCCTTCTCTCTACCTCGGTCTCTCTCTTTCTCTCTCCCTCGGTCTCCCTCTCTC
This sequence comes from Noturus placidus, assembly GCA_022414735.1. Classification (NCBI taxonomy): domain Eukaryota; kingdom Metazoa; phylum Chordata; class Actinopteri; order Siluriformes; family Ictaluridae; genus Noturus; species Noturus placidus. The sequence goes on along the minus strand of JAFFST010045036.1, from coordinate 18,069 downwards.
TCGTTCTCTCTCTCTCTCTCTAATCTCTCCCTCGCTTTCCTTCTCTCTCTCTCCCTCGTTCTCTCTCTCTCTCTCTCTCTCTCTCTCTCTCTCACTCTCGTGCGCCCGTGTGTAAGAAGACAGTGAGTGCGCGCGCGCGCATGTGTGTGTGTGTGTGTGTGTAAGAGAGAGAGAGAAAAGGAAACGCCCGGACGGAGAGATGCTAAAGGAATGTGCAGTAGAGCTGAATGAGTAAAGAGCACACACACACACACACACACACACACACACACAGCATGGAGAAACGGAAAGGTAAGCGCACCGGGCTGATTAGAGCTAGCGCGAGACAACAGGCTGAGCTTTAACTATAGTGTTCTGTAGCGCGCGAGAGATAGAAAGAGAGAGGGATAGAGAGAGGCGTGGAGAACGCTTACCTTTCATCATGTTTTACTAGGGGGGAAAACTTGCAGTATGATAGCATTTTACATGTTTCAATTAATAATTGATGATTGTGCATGCGCATTTTCCTTCCTGCAAAGTGCATCAAAAATGATAAGATCGGATGTCGTGAGTGTTTTATTGCTCATAATACTGCATCTGGTGTGTGTGTGTGTGTGTGTGTGTGTGTGAGAGAGAGAGAGAGAGAGAGAGAGAGTGATAAATGCAGTTGTATGGTCATGTCTGATTTGTGAATCCATCCTCTACAAGTTGAGCATCCGGATGTGTCTGAGGTACAAACCTGAGCTGAGATGATGATTGTGTGATTGTGGCAGGAGAGCCTCCCATATGTGAAGTTTACTTACTACGTCTTGATTGCAATCAAAGTTTAGAATCTACAACTGTAATTACACACAACACTGCAGAGGGATAATGAACATGTTCTTCATTTCACACACAACATTTCTGCTACCTACAGATTATACAGTACTCTTTATTATTGCTGTTCTCTCTTGCCAAATTAGAAGGAAAAAAGTGTCTCATTATCTTTGTTTGTGTTGGTTGTTTTGTGAGTTATTTATTTCTTTTCTTTCTTTCTTTCTTTCTTTTTGGAATAATTTCAGAGATCATTCAGAGCTGTGGTCCTGAGGCTTGGTAATGGCATTGTGTTTGTGTGTGGTAGCCTTCAGCTTTCAGGGACACTCTTATCTTCCCATTCTCTCCCCATCTCCCGCTCTCCGTACCTCTCTCCCACCCCTGTCATGCTCGGTGCCGTCGAATGGAGGCGTGTGAGAGATGGCGGCCATTTGCTGCGTTACCCTTCCTCGATCCTCTGGCTTAATGGCGCATGTCTCCCAGGCCCACTCCATCATCATTAATTGACAATGAGTTGAGGCTGACGTAAGTTCGGGTGCTCTCGGGCTCGCTGGTGGCATTGTGCGAGTTCTCGTCACCCGTTTTTCGTAGATATAAATTCTGCTTCGTGAACCTTGGAGCTAGGAAGAAAAACGTCAACTTTTGCTTTCGAGTCAGGAAGCAGAATAGTGTGTTGACACGTTTACTCGATGCACATGCACAGAATGTTGTCCGTTTTTTTCTTTTACTGTTTTGTATTGATTAAATTTTATGAATTCGCTCTACCTGCGTACCTGGGTTGGGGCCCTTGCTTTAAGCACACCTCTTTCTTTCTGGCCCTCATAGCGTATCTAAAGCCGTACAAGTGTTAAAGCCAATTCAGGAACTCTTTATGGGATTTTTAGGGTTTATGGCATGTCGTGCCTATTTGAAGCTTTTGAAAAGACGCACGAAACGTCTACATTTATTGACATACAGGAGCATCTCAAGAACTTAGAATATAGTGAAAAAGTTAGTTTTTTTCCATAATTTAATTAAAAAAGCGTAACTTTCATATAGTCTAGATTCATTATTCATAAAGTGAAGTATTTCAAGCCTTTTTTTGTTTTAATCTTGATGATTGCGGCTTTCAGCTCATGGAAATCAAAAATCCAGTATCTCAAAATATTTTAATGAAGAATTTATAATGCAGAAATGTCGCAGTGTCGCATTCCTAGTGTCAAGCCACTCTTGAACCAGAGAAGCGTCTTAACTGGGCTAAGGAGAAAAAGAACCGGACCGTTGCCCAGTGGTCCAAAGCCCTCTTTGACAGATGAAAGTAAATGTTGCATTTCATTTGGAAATCAAGGTTCCAGAGTCTGGAGGAAGAGTGGAGAGGCACAGAATCCAAGTTGCTTGAAGTCCAGTGTAAATTTTCCACAGTCAGTGATGATTTGGGGTGCCATGTCATCTGCTGGTGTTGGTCCACTGTGTTTTCTCAAGTCGAGAGTCAATGCAGCGTCTACCAGGAGATTTTAGAGCACTTCATGCTTCCATTTGCTAACAAGCTTTATGGAGATGCTGATTTCCTTTTCCAGCAGGACTTGACCCCTACCCACAGTGCCAAAACTACTAGTAACTGTAACCAAAACTAGTAACCAAAACTACTAGTTTGCTGACCACGGTATTACTGTGCTTGACTGGCCAGCCCACTCGCCTGACCTCAACCCCATAAAGAATCTATGAGAGACACCAGACCCAACAATACAGACGAGCTGAAGGCCGCTATCAAAGCAACCTGGGCGTCATAACACCTCAGCAGTGCCACAGACTGATTGCCTCCATGCCACGCCATATTGATGCAGAAATTCATGCAAAAGCATCCCCGACCAAGTACTGAGTGCATACATTTTCAGAAGGTCGACATTTCTGTATTATAAATTTTTCTAATCTAATGTTTTGAGATACTGGATTTTTGTTCATATCTAATCATCAAGATTAAAACAAAAAAGTATTAATATTAGACATAAATATGCCACTTTATGTGTAACGAATCTAGAATATATGAAAGTTCCACTTTTTTAATAAAATTACGGGAAAAAATTTACTTTTCCACAATATTCTATTTTTTTGAGATGCACCTGTACAAACAGGTGAATTAATTTCCGCTCCTAATTCCCCAGCTAGTCCTTATCTATTAATTAAAGCAAAATGAAAGCAAGATCAGCACTACATTATAGTCTTCATATTTTCGTGTATGTATAGCGTTGTCTGGTGTTTGCCTGTTTGTCATTGTGATGCAAATACGCTTTCAAAAATAACACCAATTACGAATCTTTCCGAATCCTTTATCTGCAGAACAAAACATTTAGTCCGTGAGAATAATTCCTAAATTGGACTTCTAAGCTGCCCGATTGTTTGTGCCTGTTCTTTCAGTGTATTACAATCACTTTTTTTTCTTTCTTTTCTTTTGAGTGACGCTCCAGCGACAGTGGTGTATTGTTGTTATTGTTGTTGGTTTATTTTTTAGAAAATATAACATTTACATTTGAAGTTCTCAACATCTGAACAATTGACCCGCGTATGTGAAGTGTGTGCGGTGTTATAGTGCGGGATGATTACATGAGCCGTTGAACTGTATCACATCACAGTTCACATCACGTGTCTGTTTGTGTGTTAATGGGTTAACGTGTGTATGCATGCGTGCTCCCCAGCTGAACAGGAGTTGCATCACTCACAGAGCTGCGACTCTGCAGGGGGAGCTGTGCTCAACAACAGCACGCCGAGTTCTCCTCGGGGTCAGATGATGCAAAGCCGTGGCACGTTTGCCTCAGTGCAGTGTTCCAGAGGGCCGAGTATGGGCCCGGTGTCAGCCGTCAGAGCCCCCGCGCAAGCCTCACGCTGCCCTAATGACCAGAGACACTCTCCCCAGGGCTCCCACACACACTCCTGTCACACACGTCAGCTCTGACTGACATCTGCCTCCCAGCTCCGGAGCCCAGACCTACCCGATTTATGCTAAATTAACCGGAGCTGATTTTAATAATTCATTGTTTAAGACAGAGCTGGTTTGTTTGTTCGGTTCAGTGCAGGTGTGTGTATGTGTGTGTTGCCACACTGATATCACTCGTATATAATAAGTCATTCCTATTGCATGATTGATAACCTTGGTGTATATACACATGTGTACAGTTAAAGACTGGAAAATTAAGACCAGGTGATGTTTTTCAAACAAATTTCAACGTTTTGTGCATTCTGCGACACTTTTACGCTCACCACGTTTATAAAGAGGGATTATTTGAGTTACTTTTCAGCTTGATGCGTTCTAGCCATTCTCCTTTTGTGCGTAAAAATCTTAGGAGAACAGCGGTTTCTGAAATACTGAAAATCGCACCAACAAAGTATAGTGAAAGTGACTGAGATCAGTGACTTGACCTGTATCTGCATGATTTTATGCATCATGCTGCTGCTGCCACGTGATTGGCTACTTAAATGTTCAGTTGTTCCTAACGAAGTGAATATTAGTAAGTAGAAGCCGCTAGTAACACGAGGCCACTTGGCTGCTGTACCGCTCTTCTTTCTCTTCTTTCTCTGCACTCTGCAAATGAAATGATTGTCTGTAGATATAATGTAAACATAACCTTTAAAACGTTTAGACAGTTGTTGTTTTTTTAAAATACATTCTTTCACTGCCTCTGTTTCAGTGACTGCCATTTTTAACTAACATTTGTTTGCACACACTTGAGCTGTAAGAGAATAGACTAGCACTCTGGGGGACCTTTCATATTGAACTTTTGCGTTGGTTTATTTTATTTGTCCTTCCAAACTAATTTTGTCAGTAGGTTCATTTGAAGTGGTTGTTGTTGGTGTTGTGACGGTGCTTCACATTTTTTGAACTTAAAGCAGAGAATAAACGTATGTGTCAGGTTTCTTTTGTTGATGTTTTTGACATTTTTTTTTACTTTTTTCTTCTACTTTTTTTTTCTCAACTAAGCCATGTTGACACTTAAAGCAGTCCCTCCAGGATTTTCCGAGCATAAAAACGAACACAAAATCAAGCGAATTCCACAATATTCAGAGGAGCTTGCAATTTTTCAAAATGAAAACAATATTTTCTGCAAATTTGGGCCAAGACGCGTCATGTGACGTCATCGCAACGCGCATTCAGTCAAAGCCCTCGTCGATTCACGTGCGTCGAACATGAGTCAAACATGAGTCTGATTTATTAGTAAACATCACTGCAAAATTCCCAGCAAAATCAAGCATTTTTGGCCACAACAGTCACAAAAAAACCCTCAAACTGCAAAATCCTGTATGGACTGTTAAAGCCTCTGAAAGTCTGGCTCTGGCTTAATGTCTCTGCGGTGTGGAAAGTCTCTGGTCTGATCAAATGTAAATCATTTGCATAGATCTGCTACATAATCCATAAAGGTTTACGCTGACCTATAGCTATTTTTTCATGTTTACGCTTACATTTTTTTTTTTCCCCAGTTACTTGGTTCGGTCTGCTGAAACACTTTTCTCGGTTCATATCTGAACTCAAATCTGCCAGTTAATGACTCCGATCTAAATCTTACGCTCTACAGCACCATCCATTTTTTCAATTCCTCGATTTCAAAATTTTTTTAGCTGTATAATCTGCTACATGTAAACATGCTGCTTTGTAACATCTGCTGCTACTCTTCACACGTTCATAGCTTTATAATACACAGCTAGTGTTGTGTCCGAGTCCAACTTTCTCAACTCGAGTTCGAGTCGAGACCAAGTCCTTAACCAATCATGTCCGAGTCCAAAAGGGGCTGAGTTGGACTCAAGTCCTTGATGACTGAGTCCGAGTCGAGTCCAGCCGAGTCTCTAAAGAAGTAAAATTGAAAAATTATTGTAAACCAATGACAACATAAATGTAACAAAAAATTACCACTATTTACATCTTGCTATGGACATTTGAACTTTTTATTTCATGTCATCAGAACCTCAACATGTTTCCTATCAAAAAATGGTACATGTATCCAAAAAAGGGATATAGAGGTACATGTAGAACTTTAATTATATTACAAGTATATGAAAATACAAATGAAGCTGTTTTGTTGTCGTGTCACACTTTGTTGTGTCCTACAGTTTGAGTTGACATTTCAGTTATTTGATGCGTCTCCCCCACAGTTATATAGGCTTAGAGATCGAGAGAGTACAGAGTGGAGTTACATTTAGCAGCATGTCATGACAACAAGCTTCATGCTTTATTACTGCTTTTAATCGGTCTATGAACACAGCTCTGTTCTTGTCGGGCGATATGACTAAAATCTTATTTCTCAGGTAGTTCTAAGTCTATATTCCTCAGGCAGTGTTCAAGTAAAAAATACTATGATTGAATAAAGCAATTAAATGTAAAATGAAATAGACTTCACTATGTGACATATACAGTGATTCTTATTACATTTACTGAAGTTATTCAGTCAAATGAGTGAGTGAGTGATTTTCTCTTTGTCTTTTGTTGTTTGATGAACATTAATGACACACACAGCAGCAGGTTTATTAGACTGCTGTCACTTTAAGACCTAATGCACAGATTCAATATACTGTATTGACACACCACATTTTCCCCCAATTGTTTACATTCACTTAAGACATAACCGACTGTGTTTGCATGAATACTCTGCACGACCTGCATGGTGGGATGATGCATGTGTTTATTTGACCATCCAAGCGTAATAAGCTGCTAAAAAGAACTCAATTCAGTACTCGCACGACAAGGCGGCTTTCTGTGTGCGCGTTTCAAGTTCAAGTCCAGGATCGAGTACCCCAACGCTATGCACAGCATCTATCAAACACTATAAAACATGCCATTGTTGACCAGAACTAAACAAAACAACTATCTTTTTTTTTTCTCTTCAAACCCCCAGAACGTTACAACTTGCTAATAATGTCCTGTGACTCGTAAACTCAATAACACTTGTACTGGAAATACTGAAATACAACTGTGTGTGTGTGTGTATGTGTGTGTGTGTGCGCTCGTGTTTGTGTGTGTGTGTGTGTGTGTGTGTGTGTGTGTGTGTGTATGAGACCCATTTCAAAGCCTGTAAAATTTTTACAATTGAGGCTTTCCGATTAGGAATGTCTGTCTGCGATACGCCACAAAATAAACCGCTCTGGAGAAAAACGGCATGTTACTTGTTATCAGCTAGAATAAGGGAAGAGAGGCTAATAAGTCGTCGAGTTGTGGCGGTGATTTCGCTGAGAGAATACTGATTGGAGGAATTGAGTGTTGTTATGCAAAGGGTGTGTTCTTATTGGCTCAAAGACAGAGGAGGATGGGGGAATGCAAAAGAGAGAGAGAGAGAGGTGAGGTTGGTTTTGAAGAAGAAAAACATGAAATAAAAAATGTAGGACACATTTTGACATAAAAATAGTGAATGTTCAGCGAATGAGGCTTCAAAGGTAATTCACATTCAGGCGTGTGTTAAGAGCTATCAGTTGATGACAGCAGCCATAAGTGGTGCTTTGTGTAATTGAGAGCAGAGTCAGCGATTCATAAGCAGCCGTCTTTTTTTATCATTTTTTTATGCTGAACCTCTGCTGATTGACTGATAAGTCATGATATTGGTATTGAGTTAAACAGCGCTGATTTCATTTCTGCTGATCTGGTTTGATCTCGTATCTGAGTAGAGATTTTTTTTTTCAGGAATTCAGGCCTACTTGCCCATAGCCATAGCTGTAACTCACATTATATAATAATACCCATTCTGCTTTTGTTGCGTAAGCACTGTTTATGACTCAGCGGTATTCAGGCCCAAAACTGTTGTAGATTTTTTCCAAAAATAGCTGGTTTCTTATGCAGCAAATTCGCCGTGGGGCCTATAAAACCAGGAGGTCAAATTTTTCAATTCCAGTGTCATGATACATTATGGCTGACAGCCATGTCATGCTGGAGCATAATACATGAATTATAAAAGCCAACCACTGAAAAAACAACGTGTGAAGGTGTTATTTTAAAGCCTGGGTCGTGTATTCTCTGAGAGTGAAAAGAACTATTATAATAACCTTATTTTTATGGCAACAACAACTAATCGATAATAATTCCTAATTAAAATAAATCGACAAGGAATTTCATTATGGA
>JAFFST010045036.1:0-10138 GCA_022414735.1 Noturus placidus | reverse complement strand
AATAATCTAATTATTTCTTTGATTAATCGATTAGTTTGGATTAACCAGCCAATTTTATTTTCTTCAATTTTCTGCAAATTGAAGGCTATGAAAAAGGTATTAAATGTATCGCTGCTATACACTGTGCAAAATATAGCAGATATACATTTAATACCTTTTTCATAGCCTTTGCCGAAAAGTGAAGAAAATAAACATTGGCTGGTTAATCCAAACTAATCGGGTTAGTTCTGCTTTAAAGCCTATGCACAATCCGTTGGGTTTTTTAACTTCTGCTTGTGCATAAGCTTTAAAGCAGAAGTTAAATCTCTATATTAAAAATGCAAAAAAAAGAAATGCTAAAAAAAAAAAGAAAGTATACGAAAAGTACAAACTAAGTGTTAACTGGTAAGAGGTTGAATGTTCTGCAGTAACACACATTCACTGATCTGAACACAGTAACGATTATTTATTCTGTAAATGTACGACATTTCTTACATTTATATACAATTCCATGTTCTAACCCCGTTACAGTTGCTGCTCTCATAAAAACACCATTACCTTTGTTTCTAAATAAAGCTAAATATAGCATCAAACACCATATCTTCTAAAAATGAATATTTTAGTCAGTTATTGTGCTTCCTTTCTATTGCGTGCTGTTTGATTGACTCTTGGACTCGCACTCATTCAGTGAAGTGTAACGGAGACTCGCTCGCTGTCAGGACGAGACTTTATGTAAAATGGAAACACTGGTGTGAATTTCTAACATTTACAGATAAGGACATAAAGTTGAATGTCATTTCTGAGCTGAAGAAAACACGTCTGGAACACATTAAACAGCACACGCATCTGTCGCAGCATCTGACACGACAAGCCACGTTAATTCACTTACGAGTTTGTTTGAAGTGCTTAATGTAAAACATTCTCATGTTTTGGACGATCTGGATCGTGCACTTTTCCCCCAGCAGCTCACGCTGTGACCTCGGTTCTTGAGATGGGTTTTATTCATAGAAATGCGTTTTTCACTGTCGTGAAGTGACGTCACTGACGGGGTTATCCACAGTTACAGACCAGACTAATAATAATGAATAATTATTGATTTTATCGATTAGTTCTTGAAGCCCTAATTAAAAGCACATCTGAAAACAGCTGAGGTCACAGGGGGAAAAAAAAGGTAAATACGACCTTCTTACTTGCAATTACAAGTTTACATCTTACAATTATGAGTTTACATCTTACAATTATGAGTTTACATCTTACAATTATGAGTTTAGATCTTACAATTATGACTTTGTTGTCTCGCAATTTAGACATCCACTTGACATTTGGTGAGATACAAAGTAAAGCATCAATCATTCTCGATTAATAGGCTGTAAGCAGTAAGAACAACACTCATCACCACTCATCACCTAGGGGCAACTGTGGCGCAGTCGGTAGAGTGGGTTGTCCACTAATCGTCGGGTTGGTGATTCGATTCCCGGCCTGGATGACTCCACATGCGAAGTGTCCTTGGGCAAGACACTGAACCCCAAGTTGCTCCCTATGGCAAGTTAGCACCCTGAGTGGCAGCTCTGCTACCATTGCTGTGTGAATGGGTGAATGGGTGAATGGGTGAGTGGGTGAATGGGTGAATGGGGGAGTGGGTGAATGAGACACAGTGTAAAGCGCTTTGGATAAAAGCGCTATATAAGTGCACCATTTAGGTAAACAAAGAAAATCCAGGTGCTAGCACACACTTGTTATCTGAAATTAGTCACATTTCAGATACTGCATCAAGTGGAAGTCTAAATCACTAGAAAAAAGTTAGAATTGTGAGACATAAATTTACAATTGTGAGAAATTCTGGGAAGTGGCGGAAATATATTTACATTTACATTTATTCATTTAGCAGACTTACAAATGAGAGCACACTCACACACCAATGGAAGCAGAGCTGCCATGCAAGGTGCTAGCTTGCCATCGGGGGCAACTTAGGCTTCAGTGTCTTGCCCAAGGACACTTCGGCATGTGATCACCCGGGCCGGGATTCGAACCACCAACCCCACGATTAGTGGATTAGTGGACAACCCGCTCTACCGACTGAGCCACAGCTGCCCACCTGGAAATTTCCACCTGGAAATTTCCACCTGGAAATATATATAGAACATGATAAAAATAATTGCTAAACTACTTGCTTATAATACTGTAACATATTACATCACAAAGTAAAAACAGAACAGTGAATGTATTCTTGACCATTCTTATGAATCAGTATGAGCAAAATTTCGTATGTTTATAGTCTTATACCTTGACTTTTATGCAGTTGATTGGCAAATTAATGAATTCAAACCATATCCTTCTTAACCAACGTACAGTTGGAAAACTGAATAAAATATGTGCATTCAAACAACCAAAGACACATTTACAACCCATGCTTGTCGATATGATTTCTCTCGCACAACAGCAGGAACTGCAGCAAGACGCTTTCAATAATATTGGGGGTGGGACACTTCATATTCTAGAGAGCATTTGATTGGACAGAAAATCTGATGAGAAGTGTAGAATGATATCATCAAAATTGTTGATCCATATTGGTGGTAGAGCGAGACTATAGTTTTTAATACATATATCTTCCAAATATGAATTTGTCGTTGTTTTGGAGCACACCAGCTTATAAATAACCTTAAAGCTAATATATTCATACTAAAAATAACTTCATTTTATTGGGAACTTTAAGGCTTCTAGATGTGACAGTTACTCGAGTTACCATTGTAACAGTGCCAGATAAACAGTAAAAACCCATTTGCTGCCTGTTTCCATAAAAATAAAAATAAAAAGCATTAATTTATTGATTTACCTCATGCAAATCATAGAAAGGCATTACTATGTCATTACATACAAATTATAGAAAGGCATGTATTTCCACATTTGCCAGAGCCATATCTAGCCTGGTTTCATTCTGAAGCTAAGCAGGGTTGACATTGGCCAGTACCTGGATGGGAAACCTCCCTGGGGCAAACCAAGGTTGCTGCTAGAAGTGGTATCAGTGAGGCCTGTAGGGGGCAATCACCCTGTGGTCTGTGTGGGGCGAAATGAGTATACACTCTCCTGTAAAAACAGCACCGCCTTTCATTAAAACCAGGTTAAAAATCCCAGGACACTTCTTGTAATAAGTGTATGTCCTGGCGAAATTCCCCCATTGGTCCTTCTCTCATCCCCTAATAATCCTCATGTCTGAATTGGCTACATCACTCTGTCCTCTCCGCTGGTGTGTGGTGGGTGTTCTCGTGCACTATGGCTGTGGTTGCATCATCCAGGTGTCTGCTACACACTAGTGGTGGTTGAGGAGTCCCCCTCCTTACTTTGTAAAAATTTTTGGGTGTCTAGATAAGCGCTATATAACTGTAACATGTGATAGCCTAGCATGCTATTGTGTAGGCAGACATCATGCCTAGCTTAAAAAAAAAGCTTAGGTAGTGTAGGTTATGTGAACACTAAAAAAGTCTTTGTCAGTTCTCAAAGCTCAGACTATAATAAGTAAACAGTAATAATAGAGAGTGCGAGGCGGTTGACCTGAATAAGCAGTAGAGCAATATCAGAGAGCATGGGCATTAAAAAGGAGCACGAGGTGCTGTGGAATGTACACACACAAAAGTATTTCCGAGTGTGGAACAGTGAAGTGAGCGTGCAGAGAAACGCATGTGAAGCAGTTTAATACAGCGAGCACTGAGCACTAACGAGACACATGCCCTTCCTTTCCCTTCACTTGCTAGTCAATGTATTTTATAGTAAAAGGCGTATTTTTTTTTTTTGCAAAAGTCATCTCTAATATTTATTTTATTAGTATTCTGACAATTATTATTTTGATCGCTAATAAATAGACTGTTTTGTGAGGTTTTTTAAACTACAATTAGCAAAAGCAATTAGCTGTTTAAAAAAAATATATTATTATCCATCCATCCATTTTCCATACCATTTATCCTACACAAGGTTGCGGGAGAGCCTGGAGCCTATCCCAGGAACAAGGGCACAAGGTGGGGGACACCCTTGAGGGCGTGCCAACCCATTGCAGGGCACTCACACCCATTCACACACTACGGACCATCTGGAAATGCCAATCAGCCTGCAGGGCATGTATTTGGACTGGGGTTGGAAACCCCTGAAGCATGAGGAGAACATGCTAATTCCATGCCCGCAACCTCAGAGGTGCGAGGCAAACATGCTAACCATTAATCCACCATGCCCCCATCATTTTTTTTGATAATTTTTATTGATTCTCATGCACTTTTCAGAGTACAAAAAAGATATCAATACAGAATCAACATTTTTTTACCCCAATAACAGCCCCTCCCACCCTGCCCAGGAAAGTTTACATATGATTAATTTACTTATGATTCATGTACATGTGATTTAATTACATATGATTCATTTTCATAAATCCATACAGAATCAAACGTTTAACCCCAGTAACCCCCTCCCCCCAGCAAGATTTATATATGATTCATTTATATGTAATTTTACAAAAAACCACACCGCTGTGCAGGTGATACAGTTCATCCTGATATCAAGAGTTTCACATATTCTCCTGCTTCCTCCGCTGAAATAAAGTCCTTCTGGACACCGTTATGTGTAATGCGAAGCCAAGCTGGGTGAAGTATTCCATACCGAGAGCCCTCTACATCACGAAGTTAACGCCGAACCTCATTAACTGCAGCTCGAGCCCGAGCTATCCTGGGTGTATAATCAGGGAAAACGGAAATAATCAAATTCCTCACTTTAATTCGCTGGAGCTCTCTCGCACGGCGTAAAATATCAACACAGTCACTATGGTAGTGGAATCTGCACACAATAGCTTGTGGTCATTCATCAGGCTTAGGCTTCGGCTGAAGGGTCCGGTTGGACCGGTCCAAAACCGGCTCCTTCTCCAGACCAAACGCCTCTTTTAACAAGGCTGCTACAGCAGCAGTTGAGCACGTATCAGAACCTTCTGGAACTCCCATTATTCGAACGTTATTGCGCCGCGACCTCGTCTCCAAATCCTCACATTTATTCTGTAATTGAGTCACGGTCACAGTGAGGGACTAGATGGTAGATTTCATATGTGCCATGTCATGTGTAAGCGCGTGCTCCATTTCCACAACCGTAGTTTCCAGCGCTGATATGGCGGCCTCGGTAGCAACTTTATCATTAGCCTGCTGTGTTTTCACAGTCTGCAGGTCAAGCTGGATAACAGACAGTGCTTCTTGAGAATCCCCTGGAGCTCCGTATTAAAAATATCAGCGATATCCTTCCTCAATGAAGCCAACAGCTCAAGCTTGAGTGCGGCGAGATCAAAGTCACCGCTCGCCAACGCGTATTCAGGGGGAGAGGGGGACACGTTCACGGCGCACGCACCCGGCCTCAGTCGTGTTTGAATGCCACCTCGGGGTTTTGTATTCTTTCCAGACATTTTAACGTGACAAAAAATTCAAATTATAAGTAAAGATAAGGACTAAAATAAGTTAAAGTATATTATATGACCAAAAAGCGCTAATTAATTAAAATTTTAATCGAGATCAACAGCAGCCTCCAGCTTCGCGTCCTACTCCATTCGAACCCGAATTCGAACCCATGCCTCCATCATTATTATTATTTTTATTATTATTATTATTATTGTCTATCCCAACTGCCACTCCCTGGTTTAAACATTTTAGCGAGGGTTATTTTCCACACAGTTGCTCAAAAGATTTTTGTTACCAGTGTAGGCCTAGGTCTAGGGTTTCTCTACGAGGATTTCTCAAAAAGACATGCTGTCCTTTTTTTTGTATTTTGTTATGTTTCTTTATGTGTTTTGCCTTAAAATGTGCAACATCTTTTAGTCTTTTGCACCTTTGAGAGTAATGCTTTGAATCTGAGAATCACAGAAAATTAAGACCGAGTCATAAGTCCTTGAAAATAACTGAAAGAACAGAGTTTGTTGAAAGCCTGTTAGCTGCAGAGGAGCAATATTAACGAGTGAGTGAGGAGAAAACCTAAGGAAATGGCCAAAAAGAGAAGAAATGTGAAAAGGTGGGGCAGGACACATGGGCTGAGGCAGATGAAGAGATGAAAGGCGAAGAAATGAAACAGATTTCCATCCAAATTTTCTTGACGTGTCCTGCTGATGAGTTTTCAATCACCGCGTGCGATTTTCAGGGCAGCTCAGCCCTCGCTCGTCGGTACTTGACATCATTTAAGCATCCGACATGGGTTGATTTGCGGTTTAGCTGTCAATCAATATCAAGCTAGCTCGGTTTTGTTTGATGAGTGGTTAAGGCCGCAGTGAGAAGTGTGCTTTTGTTGATGGCTATTGATTATGTTAAAATGCTGCGTCGGTGTGTTTGGTGTAATAGATTTTGTTGATTTGAGTCTGGAAACACAAAAATTGCCTCGTTTAACATGGGATGTTTTCAGGGACAGACATAATCCAGACCATGTGACCTGGCTGAAATTGCATACTGTGTGTTATTCAGGTTGTGCAGTTCTGTCTGTATTTTAGTATGAAATGTAGATACTAGTGGATGTCAAGGGCTTAATAATAAACGCTAAATCCTTTGCTGAATCTTTCAGTTCGTGACTGTCTGCTTTCAGGATCCTGCCAGAGCTCGTCTACGCCAAAGTCTCTCTCTCTCTTTCTCTCTCGGTCTCTCTTCCGCTTTTGCTTGGTATTTTGGCAGACTTTGTCATGATAAATCTCTGCAAATGTCACAGACCAAGCGGACTGTATATACACAGGCACAACAGGACACGCAGAGCGGAGAAAGAGAGCAGAGCGGTCATGGAGTAGCTGATGGAATGAAGGAGGTGAGAAAATAGACGGTTAGAGGACACATAAGTGCTGAGATGTGGATAGAGGGAGGAACGATTGATAGATTGAGCAGCAATGAGGAAGGAAGAGAGAAGAACAGGACTCACGAGTGACAGCAATGATTAGTCTCGGCAGCATAATGATAAATCCTGGCAACTTTTGTTTTCATGAATCATTTTGGATGAAATTTGGAATCAGGAATATTAACAATAGGTCCTTCTATGAATGGAAATTGCCCATTTAATGCGAAGTGATCAGTTACAGTGGCATTATGGGTGTCAGCGAAGGCGTAGATATTGTTCTAGGATGAAGCTGTGGCACCACGTAGGCAACTTAAACGTCTTTACAAATCCACTGTAGACACAAAGCCAGTTGAAAGCGATGCAGGACAAGTGAAAATATTGTGAATGTAGTCAAAATGATCTAGTATTACATTAGAAGATTACAGTAAACTAAATAAGGTTTTGAAACCTATTTCTAGAAATTTTTTACTCCCTGTTATTTATTTATTTAATTTATTCTTTGTAGGTTTGGCACAAGGTATAATAATTGTGACAACATATCCAAACGTAATGTGGTTGGTTGGGACAAGTCTACAACATGTATTCGAAAGCTAACATGTAGCTATTCCGTCCAGCTCTTTAATGTGAATTCTGATAATGTGAATAAAAAAATAAACCTGTAATGGAAAAGCCTGAAATTCAAAAAAGCCTAAATATATAAAGGATTAAAAAGAAAACATAGGCTTGGCTGAAGTGGAAAAATCTGTTGATAAAGATGAGATGCAGACTGGTGATGGAAACTGGGTTGTCGAATAAATGAG
Source organism: Noturus placidus (assembly GCA_022414735.1). NCBI lineage: Eukaryota > Metazoa > Chordata > Actinopteri > Siluriformes > Ictaluridae > Noturus > Noturus placidus. The sequence continues at coordinate 2,534 of JAFFST010045036.1, read as the reverse complement.
CATGTAAGGGTCGTAAGCGCAATATCTAGATAGAATTAAACATAAATATATGAGCGCACTCTCGACGCAAAAATGTTTGCATGCTGCTTATCTGCAGCACCTTGGATACGCTGAATATAAAAACGTTCTGTCACAAGCTTTTACTTTCACCAGCATCATTTAACCAAGCTATCCTCGACCACTATGCTATTTGATTAAGACCGATTTGTAATAAATAATTTGTTCTCTATTTTTAAACATTTCCCACTTTGTGCTTTTTTTTTATGACATATGATTAGACTTACCAGGTGCATGAAACTTCTCCTCTCCTCAGAATATGCATGTCAGGTGTTTTCAACGCAGGTGTTTTCAAAACTCACAGTAGTCTCACTGTAGAAACCTTCCGCATTTTGAAAACACCCGCATCACCATGTGACTTGCAAGCCTGAAAAACAGTGCTTAAAAACAAGGTAATTGGACTGGACTACTGCAACGCACTACTCCTGAGCCTCCCAGCCAGCTCCATCAAAGCCCTTCAGATGATTCAGAATGCAGCAGCACGCCTTGTTTTCAACCAGCACAACAGCATGCGTGTCACACCCCCCTTTCGTCTCCCTCCACTGGCTTCTTGTAGCCGCCCGCATCAAATTCAAGGCCTTGATGCACATTGTACAAGACGTTGTCTTGAACAGAACCCCTCTACCTCAATACACTCCTTGAGGTTTATGTTTCCTGGCGCAACCTGCGATCAGTTAACGACCGACAGCTGGTAGTGCCGACTCAGCGAGGCACGATATCCCTTTCCAGAACTTTCAGAATGTTTGTCCCTCAGTGGTGGAATGAAGTTCCAACCTCAGTCCGAACAGCAGAATCTGTCACTATCTTCAAAAAACAGCTAAAGACCCACCTCTTCCGTGAACACCTAACTAACCCCTAACTTCTTCTTCTTCTTCTTCTTATTATTATTATTATAAGTTATTAGTAGTTATTTGGTTGAAGACTGGAAAGTAATGTGAGTGCTGTGTGTGTGTGTGTGTGTGTGTGTGTGTGTGGGTTTGTGTGTGTGTGTGTGATTGTGTGTGTGTGATTGTGTGTGTGTCTGTGTGTGTGTGATTGTGTGTGTGTGATTGTGTGTGTGTGTGAGAGATTGTGTGTGTGTGTTTGTTTGTGTGTGTGATTGTGTGTGTGTGTGTAATTGTGTGTGTGATCGTGTGTGTGTGTGTGATTGTGTGTATATGTGTGTGTGTGAGAGATTGTGTGTGTGTCTGTATGTGTGTGTGATTATGTGTGTGATCGTGTGTGTGTGTTTGTGTGTGTTGTGTGATTGTGTGTGTGTGTGTGATTGTATGTGTGTTTGTGTGTGTGTGTGATTGAGTGTGGTTGTGTGTGTGTGATTGTGTGTGTGATTGTGTGTGTGAGTGTGTGTGTGTGTGTGTGATTGTGTGTGTGTGTTTGTGTGTGTGATTGTGTGTGTGATTGTGTGTGTTTGTGTGTGTGTGTGTGTGATTGTGTGTGTGTGATTGTGAGTGTGTTTGTGTGTGTGTGTGTGATGGTGTGTGTGTGTGATTGTGTGCGTTTGTGTGGTTGTGTGTGTGTGTGATATTGTGTGTTTGTGTGGTTGTGTGATTGTGTGTGTGTTTGTGTGTGTTTGGTTGTGTGATTGTGTGTGTGTGTGATTGTGTGTGTGTTTGTGTGTGCGATTGTGTGTGTGTTTGTGTGTGTGATTGTGTGTGTGGGTTTGTGTGTGTGTGTGAGCGTGTGTGTGTGTGTGTTTTTGTGTGTGTGTGATTGTGTGTGTGATTGTGTGTGTTATTGTGTGTGTGATTGTGTGTGTTTGTGTGTGTGTGTGTGTGAGAGATTGTGTGTGTGTGATTGTGTGTGTTTGTGTGTGTGTGTGTGTGTTTGTGTGTGTGTGATTGTGAGTGTGTGTGTGTGTGTGTGTGTGTGTGTGTGTGTGTGTGTGTGTGTGTGTGTGTGTGTGTGTGATTGTGTGTGTGATTGTGAGTGTGTGTGTGTGTGATTGTGTGTGTGATTGTGTGTTTGTGTGTGTGTGTGTATGATTGTGTGTGTGAGTGTGTGTGTTTGTGTGTGTGTGTGATTGTGTTTGTGTGTGTGTGATTGTGTTTGTGTGTGTGATTGTGTGTGTGTGTGTGTTTGTGTTTGTGTGTGTGATTGTGTGTTAGTGTGTGTTTGTGTGTGTGTGATTGTGTGTGTGTGATTGTGAGTGAGTGTGTGTGTGTGTGTGTGAGTGTGTGTTTGTGTGTGTGTGGGATTGTGTGTGTGTGTGTGTGTGATTGTGTGTGTGTGATTGTGAGTATGTGTGTGTGTGTGTGTGTGTTTGTGTGTGATTGTGTGTGTGTGATTGTGAGTGAGTGTGTGTGTGTGTGATTGTGTGTGTGAGTGTGATTGTGTGTGTGTGTGAGTGTGTGTGTGTTTGTGTGTGTGTGCGTGAGTGTTTGTGTGTTTCATGATGGTGAGCGGGCCTGGGTAAAACTACGTGGCCGAGAGTCAGAGCCATTCCCTGTACACCTTGGGGTGCGACAGGGATGTCCTCT
>JAFFST010045035.1:0-11998 GCA_022414735.1 Noturus placidus | reverse complement strand
GAGGAAGGGGGCAAACACTTTTTCACACCACTGTATATGTAATAACCACCTCTTTCCCCCCTCCTTTATGGATTCCACATTCTCTCTTTGGGAACAGAAGGGTCTGAAATGCTTTGAGGATCTTTTCATTAATAATGTGTTTGTAAACTTTTCTGAATTATTAAAAAATATTAAAACCATTAGTGCTTGGGAGGAGGAATTGGGTCTGGAGCTTGAGGATGATTACTGGGGCAGAGTGTTAGATAATATACGGACCACCACGTCCTGTGCTAGACTTTGTTTCATACAATTTAAAGTGGTCCACAGAGCTCACCTCTCTAGGAGTAAACTGTCTAAAATATATCCCAATGTTCCTGACATGTGTGAAAAATGAAAATTTACACCGTGTATGCTGAGTCATATGTTTGCACTCTGTCCCAAACTACAGAACTATTGGAACTCTTTTTTTTTGGGACTATGTCCGACATTCTTAGAATCAAATTAGATGTCTGTCCTTTAATTGCCATCTTTGGTGTTTCATCTCAGTGTCAGTCTCTGAAACATACTGTAGACAAGCTAGTGTTGTGGCCTTTGCATCGTTGCTTGCTTGGCGCAGAATATTGCTGTCTTGAACCTCTTCACAACCCCCCTCTATATCAGTCTGGCTTAAAGATCTAATGTTCTTTTTAAAGCTTGAAAAAATCAAGTACAACATCAGAGGTATGGGTGACAAATTTTTGGGAAAATGGTAACAATTTATTCCCTATTTCAATTATGCATGCACCCTGGAGGTAGATTGAGGAGAGGTGGACGGTAAACACTAATCATCTTACCCTTTTTTTTTAAAAAATGTTTGTTTGTTATTGGTTTTTTCCTGGGTTTTTTTTTAATCTTTTGGTTTTGGCTGTGGTTGTTTTGTCGGGGTTGTTGGGTGTCGTGTAATGATGTGTAAAATGGAAATTTCCAATGAAAATTCTACGATTGTGTTTTGGAAAATGTGTGCATGTTTATGAGGTTTGACAGTCATGTCTAAAATTGTCACTCAACTCATCAACCACGCCCTTTTATTTATAAACATAACTTCTATAAAACACATTTATTATAAGGAAAAATATTGTGGAAAATATCAAGGTCAACTGAACTTGTAAAAATAACAGAACACTATTCCCAAAAGTAATTTGTGTAACTTAAAATGTAACTTAAAATGTAATGCGGTTTTGACACGGGGCACGTTTGCTGTGGTCCGAATCCAAGTGTTCCTGGTGCGACCACAACACTGGTCGGGTATTATTTGATTAGATCAAACCCTGGTGCATTTGCATTTATTTTGCGTCGCAATAAACAGACATGGAGAACACATTGCGACTAGCCATTTTTGTTTTTGGTGCTATTATATGCAGCAGATATTATGTGCAGCAGCGGACCTCTTCTGTGCCCCACAACATTCCCCTGCCACTCATGGTACCCTTGTGTTTTGGAAACTAATTATGCCGACATTGGCTAAAACACACATGCAGGTTACTTTATTTCACCGAACAAGTGTGGACCCGAATACTAGTTGCGTTCACATTCACAGGAATGGCGGCACAATTCAAGAGCAACTAAACTCAGACCACCTCCTACAGGTAGTCTCGGGTTCGGCACAGCAGTGGTTTTCCCGATCAGCATGACAGCTTTTACACTACCAAATTTTTATGCAAGCCATGTTCTGATTCAGACTAAAGAGCCAGTGTGAAAGCACCATTAGTTTGCCATTAGGTAACATAGGAATGGGTGGGGTTAAAAATTGTACTGCAGCCAGCCACTAGAGGGCCTCAAACATTTTGGCTTTACTTCTGAATCCCAGTCATGATGTCCCCCATACATACAGTCTCCAATATAGTTATGCTGTCATACATAGTCCTGTCGGAGTCCCTGCTTGCACCTTTTGCTGTGTACATCCTTTTAAACTACTACAGAGCAAGAGCATATCTAATAATCTGTTCTAATTCTTGTTCCCAGTATATTTTCTCTCTCCCTCTCTCGAGTTGCACATTACTACTGCAGCCTGATGAGATGCTGGTGATCCTTACTCCTTCTGCCCTCCGGACCTGTCCTATCATCCTGGTTCTCTACTCTGCTTGGAAGTTCCTTCACCGGAGAATCACTCACTGAGGATAACCCCACATGGATAGCCTAAACTTTCTTGTGAGATTGCTGTGGATGGTCTCACCTGAATAGCCTAGATCGCAATTACTGAAAACAGTCTACTTTCAAGTATCTTTCATTATTCAATGGATAACTTCAATTGGATACAACAGAATTAAAGCTAAAAACTTTAATGATATAAAAAAAATTACTCTGATACCCATACTGAGGATCCTATCAACATACTCAGTAATTGTGGACTTTATTGTATACAGTAGTGAATGAGTAACAACTCAATCACACTCTCCAAGTTCACCCAAAAGGGGAAGAATTCCCTTTCTAGTCTGGATCCTCTCAAAGTTTCTTACCCATGTTGTCTTAGGGCGTTTTAACTTGCCACTTTCTTCAAGTGTAATTGGTACCAGAGCAACTTGGGCCAAAGGTCATTAATCAATTTTGTGATTGTGGTCATATGTTTTGGGTAAAGAGAGGGGCAGACCTGTCAGCTGATCATCACTTGGTGGCGAGTTAGATTTGTCACATAGGGTGCCAGGCCTATGTGACACCTATGTAAATCACCTATGTGACAGACACCCATGACAGGCATATTTAATTCACACCTCTGAAAAGATTCCTTTCTTGTACCACTGAGGTTAAGGACATTGTGTCAGAATGGACCGTGTTCAGGAGCTTGGAGGGGCCATGGAAAAGATTTTTGCGTGGCCCCATAGATATTCTGGGAAACTGTTTGGTGCTTCAAGAGGGGAAGATGAGACCATGCACAAGCTCTGTCAAGCTAGTGTGTTGGAGTGTTGGCTTAAACTACAAATATTGTTAAGTGAGGGAAAGATCACTTTGAGGTACTCCTTAATCGAATGGAAATACCTTCCCTTTGGTGATTACAAATTTTCATAGTGGCAAAGCTGCAGGGGTGGATGAGATTCGGCCAGATGTATTAAAGGCACCGGACAAGGTTGGGATTTGTGGTTAAAAATGTCTCCTCAATGTTCCGTGAAGTTCTGGGGTAATGCCTTGAACTGGTAAAATGGGATGGTGGTCCCTATTTATTTAAAATGGGACCAGAGAGGATGTTTCAACAATCCAACTAAGGGGAATCACACTCCTCAGCTTCCCAGGAAAAGTCTATGCTAGAGTCTGTCCAACAGTTAAACTTAGGATTCATAAAGAATCATGTGGATTCCACCCAGGCTATGGAGCACTGGTCCAGCACAGGACACTTGTGCAGCTTTATGAGTGGTCCAGTGAGTATGTGAATCCAGTGTTCATGTGTGTTGTGGTTTTTTGGAATGCTTATGTTTCAATATTTGATGTGGGAGATACTGCACTGGGTATCTGAACTTGCTAGTTCACGAGATCTAGTCCCACTGAGAGTGCAGTGACAGTTTCTTTGTGTTAAATTGAAATTATATAAGGTGGGTGTCACACTCCAAGGGTGTGTCTTCTTTTCACTGGGTGTGTGTTTGTGACATGTTGCCATTTGTTTGTGTTTTTCATACTCAGGTTTTCAAAATGTAGCCAAGGTTAGAGACGAGACCCAACTCTTGGCAATTAAATTTTAACACACTCAAATGTTTCACTGCTGAGTGCAAAGCAGCTGGGATGTAAATGAGCACCTCCAAGTCCAAGGCCATGGTTACCTTCTGGAAGCAAGTGGAATGCTTCCTTCAGGTGAGGGGAGCGATCTTGCCATTAGAAAGAGGTTTAAGTATCTTGGGACATTATACATAAGAGACAGAAATCAAGTGTGTTTGAGAGTCACTGTCAGTTTCTGTATTAGACTGTAGTGGCTAGGTTTGTAAGATCTTGGGAAATATATCATTGTCTAATTGGGGACAAAAGTCTTACTCAAGGCTTTAAAGGAGCATAGGCTTCAGCCACAGTGACTCAGTGGAAAAACAAGAGGGCATGGCTATAAATATGCAACATATAGAGATTATGCAAAAATACAAACAAACAAGGAAACCGGTTACTAGTCAGCTCTAGCGGTTAGTTGCTAGTATTAGCATTTGGTCAGTTTTTGGGTAACATAACTCCATCAAAACACGTCCCACTGGACAGAAACTTCAGGAAAGACCCAGGACCTGCTGGAGAGATTTTCTCTCACATGTGGCTTGGGAACACCTGGGGATCCCCCAGATTAAGCTGGTATCGGTGGCCAAGGAAAAATAAGTCGGAGTTGACATTCTCAGCCACAAACACCCTTACCAGAAAAAACATGAATGAGTGAATTAAGAAACCACTGTATTCAGTAATTCTAACCTGTTTCTCACAGTAAGGAACAAAACCCATGATTTGAAGCCTTTCCTTTATTGGATTGGATTGCTTTATTGCCAACTGACTGTGCTACTTCTTTCTGTCACTACTGTAATTTGCATAAATTTCTGTAGCAGTGTGCTCAGTAGTTTTTCCAATTTCATACCGCAAATTGTCATTGATCATAATCAATAGTCAGAAAGTACATACAAAAAAGAACTACTAAAACCTGTCTAATCTAGTTTTTATTTTCTAAAAAACTCTTAATTTGTACAAAAATCTGACATCTTATTGAACTGACTGCTCAATTATGCACAGCGATGCTAACCTTTTTAAACCTTTACAGAAATATTGAAATACAGCACAAAATGTTTAAATTATTTTCATAAAGTATACTACCTCAGTGTCTTCTCTGTCCACTTGCTCCCAGCTGGTCTCTGAGAAGAGTTCTGTGCTGCAACATGATGGGCAGTTTGGGTCCAGGTTAAAGTCCGAGTCTGCAATTGAGATCTGACAACGGAGGGAGAAATGAAAATAACAAAGAAATGAGCAAATACAACTACTGCATTATTATTACAGCACGTCACATGAGTATGCTTTCAACATAATATATAGTTAGAGATGCACCGATGTATCGGCCGAAAATCGGTATCGGTTGATAAAAGCTATTTTCCCCGCTATTGGCCGATAGTTTAAAAACATCCGATGATCAGGGCCGATTATATCCTGTCAATAAAAAGTGGGCCGGAAAACATATCGATTTTGTAAAGAAGCTGTCGTGTGGAATGATGACAAAACTACAGTCTGTAAACTCTGTAATCTCTGCACTGAAAACCGGTATAAACTTCAGGATAATAATGAAACTAAAAGTCAGTGTCCTAGTCCCCCCCTTAGTCTAATGTAAAGAAAAAATGCTCACCATTTCATCTCCCAGGTCTCCATTGAGGCAGCGCTGTGCTGTGGTGGCATATTGGTTCTGCAGCCGGCTCCACAGCTCTCGCACCTGCCTTTTCAGTGCCTCAACCTCAAGTTGGTGGCCAGCCTCGATGTGGCGCAGGCGCTGTTGCACGACATCTGTGTGCAGTGTGAGGCCATCATCATCAAGGTGGCTGTGGACAGAATCTGTGCAGCATTGAATAGAGCAACTACAGCTGGCCAGAGAGAGCTGGCGACTCAGAAGAGACCATTGAGGGGTGGAAGGATCAGGGTTGGAGGAGTCACCATTACACATGGAGTGGAGTGGTTTAGCAGAAGCAAAAGTGAGAGGGAAGCCACTGAGGGATGGTTGCTTGCAGGTGGAGCACTGCAAAGGAGCACTTTGTGGCTCAGTATCTGACTCAGGGCTATGGTTGAGGCATGTGTGCCTGGTTTTGGGCTGTGTAGAAACGTTCATGAGTACAAAAGTCTCTAAACGGATGCCCAAATCTTCAGTGAGGGTTTCTGTGGAGCTTTCCAGAATAGAAAGATGCTTCTCAGCCACCTCTGTAACAGGCCGGGTAGTCTCTGGAACTGGACAGAGCACTTTGTGCTCCTTGTTTACCTCTTCCCCATATCATTACTGAAAATCCTGATGGCAGTGGAGGGAGAATACGTAGTATTAAAACTGCTGTGAAGATTTTGGGCCTCCGCTGTTGTGCATTTGTCCAAAACTTCTTTCACAATCTGGACTGATTCCTGGTTCTCAGTGGCTTTCACTCCATCTGGGGCATGAACTAAATGAATCACTGAATCACATGATTTCTTATTCAGCACTGAACCTTGGCATTGAACATTACTGAGTTTTGACTCATCTGGACCTTCAACATAAACATCTTGAGGCACCTCAAAGCTATTGGCAACAGCATTTTTCTCAACCACAGTTAAATAAGTATCAGTGCTGTTTTGATTCTCAGCACCACTGGAAATAATAGGATTGTTAGCATATTCTGCTTTAGCATCTATGTGGCTGTCTGCAGGAGCCTCTTGCAAAAATTTTTCTATCTGCCCCATTGCCATGTCCACTGAAAGCTCAGCCTCCACTCCCTCACCCAATGGCAACCTTACACAGTTGATATCTTGAGAACACTCCCAGTCCTCTGTTTCCCTATCCAGTGTAGTTATGTTAATTCCAGCCATCAACTGGCCATTTGGCCACCCTTCTGTGTCCTGCAGTATGGTGCCATCAGGTCCTGCCACTATCTTGAGTTCCAGTGGTCTGTGATGCTCTTGCCACTTCTCATTCAGGCTGGGGTCACTGGAACGTCTGTTATAGGGAAGGGAATTTCCACCTACACATGCACTGGGCAAGTTATCAAATAATCGGGTTTTGGGACACCTGTTCATGGAACGCAAAACAAGAAAATGTTGTCCAATTGGCTTGTACATAGATTTTCACTTTACACAGAGAAGTGACATCAGGCAAGCATGTCTGTAAAACATTTTTACACTATGTTAAGCCCCCAAACGATTTCAAAAGGCCTTCTATATAGGAGTTAAGCTACTTACATTACTTCCAGCTATTTTTATTGATAACAAAATACAAACCTATTGAAGTCTATAAAAAATAAATATCTGAAGAATACAGCCACTTTAACAATAACATAAAATAACCTATGACCAGCAAAATGTTATGGAGATGATTATCTCTGGATTTAGATGACATCATGATAAATCAAACTGTACTGGAAACTTGCATGATCTCAAAAACAGCCTAGCTATTCCCTGCCTCAGGACTTTGGTGGCCTTTGGGCTCACCTGACTAAAGGCTGGTCTTCAGGGTTCATACATGACAGAGAGAAGGAGACACAGGATTCATCATAGGGTGTTGTGGGAGATGAGCTGGGCAGGTACACTGCAGTCCACAACATCAGGTTGCGCACATGGCACACAGGGTGCAAAACCTAAGGCGATCAGTGAAAAAAGAGATGGCAGAAAGTGGGCTCATTAATGTTGTTGGTCAGGTCTTTTGTTTCTTACAGGGTCACAAACCAAAGGGAAGGTAGAGTGAAGGAGGCAGAGGGAAGAATAGAAGTCAATCATTCTGAATATATACCACACAAACATTGATTAAATGAATGACAAATTATCATGTTACAAAAATACAACTGAAAAAAGTAACTTGACTTGGATTATGGTGGCATGTTTATTATGGAGACATTGTTTACTTCTCAAAACTGAACAATGCAAAATGATATTAGTCTAAGAATGGAAGGTATAAAGACAGAAAGGTGGGATGTTATGCATCCTAAAAGTCCAAGGTATCTAAAATATACATAAATCTAATAAGGCTAGGAAAAACAAGTTTAATTAAAAGATAAGAAAAGGCGGAACGAGAGAAATGGATACATAAAAGACAAATGGAGAGCTAAAAGAAAGCTGTAAGGACACACAGTCTCAGAGAGTGATGAGTAGAGAAGGTTTCTGAAGGAGCGGTTAGCTGGGTGCAGCAGAGACCACACAGAGCAGGTCCTCTCTTGGATGTGTTGGTCTTCTCTTTCCTTCCCATTGTTACACAAGAATGTGCCAAACAAACACGAGTATGTGTGCTGCACCAGTTTCACCTAAACACACACACACACACACACACACACACACACACACACAAGCTAGAGCCTTATAGCCTAGCACACTCAACTTAAACAGACTTCTGTTACGTGGGGTTACCAGGCCTCAAATATAACTAAGTTCCATGAAAATTGAGACCAATAATTCATTTGAATGGAACAGATTGACTACATTTACATGGACAGCAATAATCTAATTATTGACCTTATTCTGAATAAGACAGTATTGTGATTAAGGTGTTTGCATTTGTTGCTTTTAGAATATTCCTTTCATATTCCCATTTAACATGTTATAGAACATAGATGGATTAATGGTACGTCATTACGTCCCCACGCCACGCTGTCCAACATTTCCTCCAGGATTTCAGGCATCAACATATAGTTCGTCTTCGTTATGGTACCATATACAGTTTTGGGTGTTTTTATCTTTAATTCCACAAAAGCTTCAAATGCAGTTAATTATTCATCATGCTGTACATGCCAATAGATGACTGCTTGAATCCGTGGGCTGCATCCGAAACCGTGTACTTACCTACTATATAGCAGCTGAGATACATGTATTTCGTCTACTATACAGTAGGTAAGTACGCAGTTTTCGGATACAGCCATGCTCTTGTTTGCTGTCAAACGGTTGAACACTGTCGCATGTGTACGTGTGTCCTGTCACAAAATGTGGTAAAAACTCGCACACGACGTTAGTGTGATTAAGGTGTATACATGATTGTAATGCACATCAATAATGTGACTAAAAAGGAAATACTCCATATGTCTTAATTCGATTTGTGTTTACTTCGAGTATGACTTCGGTCGGATTAAAGTAATAAAAAAATTGCTGTGTACAAGCCAGTTTCTTAATCGAGTTAATTTTGGATTAATGTTGTCCATGTAAATGTACTGACTGACTGCTCCATGGCACCAAATGGATAGCTTTCATTCAATCCGACCAAAGCTGTAATCATGTCAGCATGGAAATTACCAAAAAGGCCTCATTGAACTCAAATGAGCAGGGGAACTGTCTCTGGAGCTGGTGCACACAGTCCAGCCACTGAAGGAACACTGGACATCGCTCGTTCAGGTCCTCTGCATTTTCTCCATGTCCGCAGCGGTCTGCAAACTTGTGACCAAAGTCCAGCCATTCCATCTCTACCAGAACTTGAAAAGCCTGCATATCAAAGGAGTCACATGTCTGTAATGCTATTTCTGTCATTTCGGTCAATTAACCTGTTGTTCATAACTACATAAAACATAAAAACTACATATTTTGTAGCATTATCATCATGATAATGGGCAGCTGTGGCTCAGTCAGTAGAGCAGGTTGTCCACTAATCCACTAATCGTGGGGTTGGCGGTTCGAATCCTGGCCCGGGTGATCCCATGCCGAAGTGTCCTTGGGCAAGACACTGAACTTTAACTTGCCCCCAATGGCAAGCTAGCACCGTGCATGCAGCTCTGCTACCATTGGTGTGTGAGTGTGTCTCATTAGTAAGTCGCTTGTAAATGTAAATGTAAAAATGATATTTCTGTAAAGCTGCTTTGAGACATTGTACCATTGTAAAAAGCGCTATACAAATTGATTAACTAATTAAATAAACATTTTTGCATCATATATACTAATCTTGCTAGATGCAAAGGAAAAAAGTGGAACAATTTTCTGACAGACACATTTTAAGAATGCATACTTCTAAACCACTTGTACTTTGCCTATTTAGTGTCACATCTAGGGCAGCCTAAGAAAACCCTTCACATGGAGAGATTTTGCCATTTTGTCTGATTTGCACATATCTCGATCACATGTAAATGTATAACATTCTATCTGTAACAAGTCTGGCTACACCCAAAAGTGAACTGTGAGAAAATTGCATTTACAGATACTGGAAAGATGCAGATTTCATTCCAATTCCACTGAAAAACACACACTGATTGTCCATCCATTCATCCATTTTCTGTACCGCTTATCCTACACAGGGTCCCGGGGAGCCTATACCAGGGAATTCAGGGCATGAGAACAGGGTGGCAACCCACAGCAGGGCACAATCACACACACTCACACACCCATTCACACACTATGGACAATTTGGAAATGCCAATCAGCATGTCTTTGGAAACCGGAGTACCTGGAGGAAACTCAAAGGGCAAGAACATTCAAACTCTATGCACAAAGGACATAGGCGGGAATCGAACCTCCAACCCTAGAAATGCTAGGCAAACCTGATAACCATTAATTGAATATGTAATAAATAAGACATAAATTAGGCCCCAAATGAAAGAATATCTGTTAAACAATATCTGTTGAGTATTAAATTTAGGAAACACTTGTCCCTTTCTTCTTCCAGAAATGACTAAACTCACCTCTATTGTGCGATAGTAAGGGTCCAGCAGGAGTTTGGACAGTGCCACTATCTGTGGTGTGCGATCCCAGCCATCTGAGCAGTGCACTAGCACAGGCCTGTGGTCACGATCCACAGCGTTCACCACTAACAATGCAGCCTTCAGCAGTAGAGACAAGTGCTGCAGCCACTTAGTGTTCTCTAGAGCAGACAACCAGTTAAAGACACAAAGAACCAGAGTTAAAATATATACACTATATGGCCAAAAATATGGGGACACCTGGCTGGCACACCCATTTGTGGGCTTTCCTCAAACTGTTGCCACCACTATATATACCGTATTTTCCGGTGTATAAGCCGCTACTTTTTCCACACGCTTTGAATACTGCGGCTTAAACAACAATGCGGCTAATTTATGGATTTTTACGGGCTAACAAGCTTCATGCCGCCAAAACATTTAGCCTCGTCACATCGGACCAATGAAATTACCGAACAGGTCACAGTGGACCAATGAAACTGTTCGAATTGTCACTCCTCGCCAGTGGGTGGCACTGTGGCGCAGCCGAGCCGACTGGACACGTGACTTTTTCCTTACTGGATGCACACTTCCGAGTTATGTGTTGTCGTTTCATGTGTGAACACCAGGTGTTCAGTGTTAAGCGCCTTGTTTATACACTGAGTTACTGCGCACTGCATTGTTTGTAGTATGTTTGTTACTCTAAGTATCTCTTATATTCCTGAATGGCTTTACTTTGAGTTCTACCAGTTGCATCATAAAAGCGGACCGAGGGCAGTCCTAGCATTTGTTTGTATATATGCTATCTTCGCTAAGGAGTAATAAAGACATTGACCTGCACCTGCTTCTGTCTCTGCCTCGTACCTTGACACGAATTCTGTTCAAAATTCTTTAGATCAGTCATTTTGTTTTTCCTGATGTTGCGGCTCGCCTTTGCATTGCGGCACAGCCGCGGACTAATCACGTGACTCTCATTTTGTTTTGTTCCTGCTCGGACATTGGATTAAGTTTCATCATGACTTGCCCCAGGTGTCTGTTTTAGTTTGATCATGTGTCTTTTTTAAACCCCTTGGTTACTGTGCACAGAGCGCGTTATTTTTTGTGTGTTTCCAATTACGTACGTGTGTGAAAAACATCCAATGTAGCACCTGTAGTTAGCATGCTAAGCGGTCTATGTGTTATGCCTCGTATTCTGCCTCAACCCTAGTTTCATGTTTCCTAAGTATAAACCGTACTCCTTTTTTTACTCGTGTTTGGTTTCTGTTTGTTTAATAATAGATTACATCCCCTGTGACTACTTCCTGTTTAAGTCTGGTCCAAACACCTGATAGGCAACTGTATTTTTATATTTTTTTATCAGCCGTGTTACAGGCTCTGTTCAGAAAGCATTTAAAAGTTAAAAATAATCTTTGTGTAACATCTTTCTGTGTAAATATCTCCTGTTATAATGCGGACACCTGCGGCTCATTTACAGGTGCGGCCTATATACAGTGCCTTGCGAAAGAATTCGGCCCCCTTGAACTGTTCGACCTTTTGCCCCATTTCAGGCCTCAAACATAAAGATATAAAACTGTAATTTTTTGTGAAGAATAAACAACAGGTGGGACACAATCATGAAGTGAAACGAAATTTATTGGATATTTCAAACTTTTTCAACAAATAAAAAACTGAACAATTGGGCGAGCAAAATTATTCAGCCCCCTTAAGTTAATACTTTGTAGCGCCACCTTTTG
>JAFFST010045034.1:18626-30090 GCA_022414735.1 Noturus placidus | reverse complement strand
AGGTGGCCTGTGGCAAACTTTAAATGACACTTTTTATGGATATCTTTGAGAAATGGCTTTTTTTGCACTCTTCCATAAAGGCCAGATTTGTGCAGTATACGACTGATTGTTGTCCTATGGACAGAGTCTCCCACCTCAGCTGTAGATCTCTGCAGGTCATCCAGAGTGATCATGGGCCTCTTGGCTGCATCTCTGATCAGTCTTCTCCTTGTATGAGCTGAAAGTTTAGAGGGACGGCCGGGTCTAGGTAGATTTGCAGTGGTCTGATACTTCACAACAGTATCTCGGACCTGCCGGGTGTGTTCCTTGTTCTTCATGATGCTCTCTGTGCTTTAAACGGACCTCAGAGAGTTTGCTGCACTGAAAGTAAAAGGGCTGAATAATTTTGCTCGCCCAATTTTTCAGTTTTTTATTTGTTGAAAAAGTTTGAAATATCCAATAAATTTGGTTCCACTTCATGATTGTGTCCCACCTGTTGTTGATTCTTCACAAAAAATTACAGTTTTATATCTTTATGTTTGAGGCCTGAAACGTGGCAAAAGTTCGAACAGTTCAAGGGGGCCGAATTTTTTCGCAAGGCACTGTATATAGTATTTATGCATTACTTTACATTTTTATAATAACTTTATGCATTTCTCTTGTTTGTAAATTCCTCTTATCATTGCTTTCCTACAGGTATTCTCTCTGCCAGAATAATGAGGAAGAGACGGCATTGGAAACCTCAGTTTCGTGTATTTAAGCACTGGATAATTGAGAGTTGAGTTTGAAGACGTGTAGTAAGATCTGATCCAATGGCGAAAAAAGGGCGTTCCAAGGGTGAAAAACCTGAAGCCATCATCTCTGCTTTACAAGCAGCCAATGAAGATCTCAGGTCCAAACTAACGGACATTCAAATTGAACTGCACCAGGAAAAATGCAAGGTGGGTGGTTCAACAAAATAAACTTTGAGCCTTTTTTATATTCTCGAATTTGCACTTATATATTACATTTGACCATACTTCATATGGTATACAGTCTGTGTATGGCACTGTAGACATGGATTGAGACTGCTGAGATAGGGACAGGGAATGAGACATGGACTGGAACAGGATCAGGTTTTATCAGGTCTGTCATGAGACACAAGGGAATTATAATGTAAAGCTGACAAGTACAATGATATGACAGTGAATGACTAAAATGAAACTAGAAGTACAAAACATACAGTGCTGTGAAAACGTATTTATTCATTTCTTCTGTTATTGTGTATATCTCATAATTTATTTCAGATATTAAAACAAAATCTAAGATAAAGCAAAGGCAACCTGAGTAAACACAAAATACTGTTTTTAAATGATAGTTATTTATTGAAGCAAAAATGTATTTGCCCCTGTAGTTGCTAATTTCCAAATTTATGACACTGCATTGATAATGGGGTTCAGCTGGACGAGACACAACCAGACCTGATTACTGCAAACCCTGTTCAATCACATCTACACGTAAATAGACATTTCTCAAAAGCATGAAGTGGCTTAAAGATCTTACGGAGTAACACACTGCGCCAAAGTTGAAAGAAATTCCAGAAATGATGATGAAGAAGGAGATTGAAATACATCAGTCTGGGAAGGGTTACAAAGCTCTTTCAGAGGCTGTGGGACTCTAAAGAACCACAGTGAGAACCGTTATCTCCAAATGAAAAAACTCGGCACAGTAATGAACCTTCCCAGAAGTGTCTGACCTTCCAAAATTCCTCCAAGAGCACAGCAACGACTCATCCTGGAAGTCACAAAATAGCCAAGGACAACATCAAAGGACCCACAGACCTCTCTTACATCAATAAAGGTCATTGTTCATGACTCCACTATCAGAAAGACACTGGGGGAAAATGGCTCCATGGAAGAGTGGTGAGGTGAAAACCATTGCTAACCCAGAAGAACATTAAGGCTCATCTGAATTTTGCCTAAATTGTTCCTCAAACCTTTTGGGAGAATGTTCTGTGTATTGATGAGTGGAAAGTGGAACTGTTTGGAAGACAGGAGTCCCATTACATCTGGAGTAAACCAAACACAGAATTACACAAAAAGAACATCGGACCTACGGTCAAGCATGGTGGAGGAGGTGTGATGGTGTGGGGATGCTCTGCTGCTTCAGGGTCTGGGCAACGTACAGTAATTGAGGGAAACGTGAATTCTGTTCTCTACCAGAAAATCCTAAAGGAGAATGTCCAGTCTTCCGTCTGTAAGTTGAAACTCAAGCACAGTGATCCAAATCATTGGAGTAAATCCTAGTCATAGAAAGTGAAAGACTGATCTCCAGTTATTGGAAGAGATTGGTTGCAGTTATTGCCGCTAAAGGTAGCACAACCAAAGTTTAAGTTTAAGGGGGTAATTAGCTTTTCATATTGGAATATAGGTGTTGGATTGGTTTGCTTCAGTTTAAAAAAATAAATAAAAACTGTATTGTGTGTTTACTCATGTTGCCCTTGTTTTCAGTTGTATTTCGTTTGTAGATGGAAAATTATTTAGTATGAAAAAGAGGGGGAAAAAATCACCAGATTTTTTACAGCACTGTAAATCTGACACGGTCTTCCACCTTAATGCATCCCTGTCTCCAACAGGTCAGCAAGTTGGAACGTGATAAGACACAGGAGGCCAAGCGCATCCGTGAGCAGGAGCAGCACCGGCACACTGCAGCTCTTACTGAACAGCGGGCACGTTGGCATGAGGAGAAGCTGAAGGAGCTGGCAGCACTGCGCGAGTCACTGACGCGACAGCATGAGCAGGAGCTAGGAAGAACTGCCAAGATCAAGGATGGTGAGATCCAGAGGCTACGGTCTGCATTAGCCGCACTCCGTGATGGAACTGGTGAGAAGGTTCGCACAGCACTGGCTCTGGAGGCACGTGATGAGGCACGGCGTTTTTTTGAGCAGGAACGTGCAAAGTTGATAGGCGAGATCACTGAACTGAAGGCTGTAAAGCGTCACACAGATGAGGCACTCAATGCTGCCATTCAGGCTGATAAGACTAAGGCGGTTGATCTGCGCTCTGAGCACCAGGCGCATCAGGAACAGATCACTAAGATCAAGTGGGACTGCGAGCGTGACATTCGGCGGCTGGTGAGTGGCCATTTAATGTATGTGTTACATTCTTTATTACAAACCTGCAAAGGTCTACATAGTGAAAGTTTCATTATAATGGTTATATACATTTAAAAATATGTTGTAGTGATAACTCTTGAGCAACAATATAAATAATGTGTGGTGTAAAGGCCATTTTGGTTACCATGACAGCATGATAGATTCAGAGGCACTGCAGCCTGGTAAGTGCAATTCACTTTGGGTTGAAAACCTGTGTGTGGGGCAATTAAATGGGTTTTTTGTTAAAAACAAAACAAACAACACCATATTGCTTAAAGGAAGCTCACAATGGCCATGTGATTATAACACAGTGTCATCTCTCTGAGCTGAAACTCAGAATCAGAGTACATGTACATTTAAGCATTTAACTTACAAAAATGTTGTTCTTTTCCCTTTCATTCTAAACCACCGAGGCAGTTTCCTTTCCAGGAACATCTATGACAATCTACAGCTTACAAACCTTTTGGTTTCTTGCTAATTGTGTTATTATTAATCTACAGTGTGAAATGAGTGCGCATTGGCACCCATCTTAGGTGACAGTAATATTAGTGTTTAGATGAATGGTGGAAGGACAGAATCTACTGACAAATCATGATACCAACTTCAATCAGCTGGAGCATCTCTGACCAACACTTGTTCTAACTACAGCGTAATAGCAGCAGTGATGCGTGATGACTCTTGCACACACTGGACAAAACATGACATGTTTTGACGGCACAATTCAACAACTGTGCTGGGGCATCTCTGCAATGTATCTGAAAATATTGTACATGTTTGCTTATTTAAATTGAATTCTTGTGTGTTTCATTCTATATTCCCTCTCCAACAGAGTTTTTACACTGATCGTACACTTAGTCCATGACCCAGTGAACTAGTATCAGGCTGTATTATTTTCAAGCACTCTTTGATGTGATTCAGAATTCATAGTTACTGTAAATCAGGGAATGCAAGCTGTCCAGTCCCTGAGGCAGTGAAGCAACCTCAAACCATAAGAGATGGTTTAGAGATGTAATGGTATGCAAATTTCATATCACAGTTACTGTGACCAAAACTATCATGGTTATCAGTACTATCACAGTATTGTTAAAATGTGCTGAAAAGGTACAAAAAGTACTGATACACACACTGAAATCATTTAAACAGGTTTTATGTTTTTCTATAAAGTGATGGATGGTTGTCACAAGGCTTGTTACGATCACTTAATTCAATTGGAGAACATGGCAGAAAGCTGTGACGGCGCTCTGGAGATTTTCCAACCTTCCAAGAGGACCACACCTGAAGTGTGGTCATATTTTTGATTTTATAAAAATGTTCAGAGAAACTTAATAGGAGATAGTAACCCTGCCTGCAGACCTTGCCAAAAGATAGTTCCTGTAGAAGGGAGCTTTGGTGCTTCATTGGTGCTTTTCCCTCTTTTCCCCCTCGCTTGTAAATTGCTTATGAATGACCGCGTGGCCGTATGCATTTCACTTACGGTTTCGAACTAGCAGCACTTCGGGAAGCGGCAGTTGATTGAATGGTGGGTTCATTAGTATTCTTAATGAAAAACACAACAACAAAACAGTCCAATGACAAATTCACTTTTATTAAACCAAATCTTCCGCCATCTCGCCTCACTTTCGTCACATGATAAATGAAATGTGACTCTTGCTGATCTGTGCTGCGACACTGACTCATTCCGCTCATGCTGAATTGAGCAGACGCGTTCAGATTTTAATTGTAGCGTCCGTTTTCATGTTCAAAACACGGTGTTGCATGTTGCACCTGCGTCAGACTCATGCTGGGTGTGTGTGTGTGGACCTCATTTATCCTGATTTTTACAAATCAAGATAAAAAAGGACGTTTCTCAGTGGTAAGTTTATATTTAGTTTAAGAATAACGTGAGTTAGCCGGTTAGCAGAGGCTAACAGCTAACAGGTGTGCACTGTGCACTGTACACATATACAACACAAAACCACGCATTTAGAACACATTGTAATCCAGAGGCGAAAGATGGTCCAAATAAAGTGGGTACAGGCAACAACAGTAATCTATCTATAACAGATCCGGGATTTTTTTGTTACAAACCTACGTAAGTTAGTACAGGAAGTAAAGTCTGGAATCACTAACGACTCGTTTCAGCCGTTCAGAATCGGTTCCTTCTTTTGGGAGTCGATAACTCCGTTTGTCCTGCACTTTGATTTGTGAAACGTTGCAGACTTTTTACATTCACAAACAGCTCTCTAACACATTACATGAAAGGTCATATCTGAAAAAACATAATAGGTGCACTTTAATCAGTGAAGCCTTGGGATAACGCAGATCACTCTGCAGTCAGCTCTAAATCTAAAGCAATTCTGAAGGAATGTGGCTAAAATGAACCGATGGTTCTTCTTGCATTGTTCTTCTTGCAAGTCCTGTTGATCAGATTGTAATATTTTCTCAATATCAAGCACACACACACACACACACACACACACACACACACACACACTCATAGCCAAGAGTAGCAAGCATGTTTATGTGTAGTGGGAGAAAATGTTACCCTCTGAGCCACCATGCCCCCATATATGTATATGAAATACTTCCATGGACAAGAGAACTCAGTGTGAACTGTGTGCAAACTTCCAGGTAGATGAAATCAAAGCGAAAGACAGGACAATTTTCTCTTTGGAGAAAGAGCTGGAGACCACTACAGGTTTCTTGCAGAGGTTGCAGCTTCAGAAGGATGCACTGGATGAGCAGCTTTTCCTTGTGAAGGAAGTAGAATGTAACCTTGGAAGTCCAAAAAGAGAGATCCCTGGAAGGGCTGGTGATGGAGCAGAGCACTGTGGGAGCCCGGTAAGTACATGCTCACCCTATTCTAATGTATGTTACAAACTATACAATCCCCAGTGAATAAAAATGGTAACTTATAAAACATATTTCACAAATCTGATATCTTAGAAAAAAAAAAAATTGTTGATTTTGTTTTCTTGAAATAAAATACATTTTCACACAGGCCCAGTTGGTGTTGGATAACTTTTTTACTTCAATAAATAACTATCATTTAACAAAAGTGTTTTGTGTTTAGACTTAGTTTTAATTTCTGAAACAATTTGCAGAAGAAATTAGGATAGGGCAAATACATTTTCACAATACTGTGTGTGTGTATATATACTGTATATATATCAAAATAATTTCCAAAATGTCACCGCTATTATAATAATAATAATCATCAATTTGTATAGCGCTTTTTTACAATGGTACATTGTCTCAAAGCAGCTTTTACAGAAATATCATTTTTACATTTACAAGCGACTTACTAATGAGACACACTCACACACCAATGGTAGCAGAGCTGCCAGCTTGCCATTGGGGGCAACTTAGGGTTCAGTGTCTTGCCCAAGGACACTTCGGCATGTGATCACCCGGGCCGGGATTCGAACCGCCAACCCCACGGTTAGTGGATTAGTGGACAACCCGCTCTACCGACTGAGCCACAGCCGCCCTATAAGTCGCTTAATAATGATGAAAGACCCAAGAAAGTGATATTTAATTTTTTTTTTCAGTATTGAAGTATTGCACAAATGGTTTTAAATGACAATATCTGTATTTGTTCAGGTGAATATTTATGTCATAACTTAATTTGTATTATGACCTTAAATGCCATTCCATAATTTGTTTGCCTAAAGACATGACCAAGACATATTCCAGACAGTGGCAGTGGAATACAGATCAGTACAGTTGGGCGGCTGTGGCTCAGTCGGTAGAGCGGGTTGTCCACTAATCCACTAATCGTGGGGTTGGCGGTTCGAATCCCGGCCCGGGTGATCCCATGCCGAAGTGTCCTTGGGCAAGACACTGAACCCTAAGTTGCCCCCAATGGCAAGCTAGCACCTTGCATGGCAGCTCTGCTACCATTGGTGTGTGAATGTGGTCATTAGTAAGTCGCTTGTAAATGTAAAATGATATTTCTGTAAAGCTGCTTTGAGACAATGCACCATTGTAAAAAGCGCTATACAAATTGATAAATAATTATTATTATTACTAAAGTAGACAAAGCTCATTTTCAGGCAAACATATTACACATAAAATCAATCAAATTTATTTATATTGCACTTTTAAAAACAACTTTTTTTTGACAGATTTTGTGGACTTTTTCAGTGAAATTATTTTATTGTATGTTTGCTCTCTTATACACAGGAAATGAGGAGGAATCAAAGACGTGTCGCTGAACTGAACTCCACGATCCGAAAGCTGGAAGACCGTAACACACTTCTGCTGGATGAAAGAAATGAGCTAGTATGTAAAATTCCCAAAAAGTAGACATTTATTATTTCATTTGTGTTTTTCCATTTAATTTTCCATCTTTCAACTTTGCTGCTTTACTGTACTTTGTGTTTTGCCCCCTCACTCTCAGCTAAAGCGAGTGCGGGAAGCAGAGAAACAATGCAAGCCGATGCTGGATAAGAACAAGCTATTGAGTAAGAAGAACGATGAGTTGACTCAGTCTCTCCAGCGCATGGAAGAGAAGCTTAAGGGCTTGACCAAAGAGAATCTGGAGATGGTAGGTTCCTTCACACACTCACAAGTCTGTATAGATCTGCCACACAGATGAACTCCTTTCCCATTCCATATTAGGGATGCGTGAATGTACAGAATTTCAAAGCCCACTAGTCAGTGACTGACTTGTCTGACCGACTAGTCTAAGTTGTCTAATGGAAGCTCAATTAAGACCCTTTTAATTCATCTGGTCTAACATGATGACCATGAATCACAATAGGGGGACTCACTTCCTGCTGCCAGTTGGTGGCGCTATGACCGTGACTCACAATAGTCACATCCATGTGATCAGCCATGAGAACCAAGCATACAGCTCAAGTTGAATCTAAATCACTCATTGCATGCAGAATATATGAGACACTTCCTTTTTCCCTTTTTTGCCAGAAATGTATTGCCTCTAAACCGGGCCTTAATACTACTACTACTACTAATACTAATACTACTAATACTAATAATAATAATAATAGTAATAACAACAATAATATTAATAATAATAAACGGAGCAGATCCAATAGGGCCTCACACCATCGGTGCTCCCGCCCTAGTAATACTGAAGGTCAGCAGCCATCTTCTATTTTATGTTGGTTTGCAACCTCATATTTGGTGAAAGGGAATTATAAGGTTTATTGAGACAGAACATTTTTATTTAAATATGTATCAGAAAGGATAAATATAAAGTAGAAACTATGAAGTGATGGTCCTGTTTAATTATTTATGTGGACATTTAATAAATGTTCATGGGTCAAATGAAATGTTAGTATCTTTTCACTGTGATAATTTAATCTAATTTACTTTATGTTTTTGTTCAGAAAGAGAAAATTACTTCTCATCCACCACTAAAGAAGCTGAAATCTTTGAACGACTTGGACCAAGCTCAGGATGAACAAGAGATTGAGTTTCTGAAGTTGCAGGTTCTTGAGCAGCAGAGCATGATCGACGATCTGACTAGAGTGAGTCAGAAACTGTATCAGTGCATGAGAAACTTTGCTATTGGTCATTTTATTGAACATGTGCGTGATCAATTCTGAAAAAGGTGCCTGCATTAGTGTGTATATAAATACACAAAGACCTTTACACTCGGTGATATTCAGGATTTCAGGATTTGGAGTAATTGAATTATTGAATGACACAAAATCAAATACCTGACGGAATTTGTCACTAGGGTGAGCCTTGTAAGGTGTGAGCCCATGCTCACTGTATAGGTGAATGTGTGGAATGTAGCAGCACTACAAGTCTGGAATGCAATCTAGGTAGTTTTGAGTAGTAGGTACTATGGGCTGGTTCCATATTATTTTTTGCTAAAATGGCAGCAAACTCTGTTTAGTCCTGAAAACTAAAGAAATACCCTATGCAATGTCCCAAGAAATAAACCATCATTATATGTTCAAAGTGAGTGTTTATCACTTTAGTTTTCTGTAGGACATTGGGGGTTGAATACTCTCTTACTGATGTCGTTCAGTATGTACCCTGCAAATATGTGTGTGTGTGTGTGTGTGTGTGTGTGTGTTGCCCACTTTGCCAGCTATGCCACTCCCTTTCTGTCTCTCTTGCCTATAAATCCCAACATTTCTGCAATTGCAGTTAAATATGACTTAAACCATGTTTTATCACTGATCCTAATCACTGAGCTGTTCTGTCCACACACTTAAGCTGGGGGTTTTCTGATGTATTCTGTTTTCTCTATCTGCCTGTTTTTTGTTAGTAATGTTGGCACCGTTTATTTTTTATAAAATACTTTACTTCGTTTTTGTGTGACTGGTCTAACTAACTGTCTTTGTTTTAGGATAGAGAAAAACTTCTTAGGAAGAAGCGGCATAAACGAAGCAGGCCTATTAAGGTGTGATGACATCATGTTTGTTTTTGTAACTGTTTTTCTGCTTGTGTTGTAATGGTACATTTAAATAAGAAATGTTATTAAAAATAGGGCAGTTCTAGAAGTCATTTTTCCAAAATCTGTCTGGCTTAATTTCTCAAATGAATAGCAGAATTTGTTTAAATGGCATAGACATTATATTCTGGAAACTATATTTCCACGCAACAGGAACAAAATGAAAATGTCTTTGTAGATAGCACTGATAGATAGGACTGAAATGACTGATAGATGCACTGCATTTCTTATAGCACTGACACCAGGGCATAGACCTGCAATCATGAGGCTGTACAAGCTTTGGAAGAGGGTTCATTTGTCTGTTTCCACATGTATACCTTACTCCATTAGTAACTGAATTAATAATGATTGACCTCTCCATGTTTACTAAAATGTGTTCCTCCTGTTCAGAGGCATATTGTTGTGGACACATTCTATGGATACGACGAAGAGTCAGTGGACTCCGAGACGTCCTCTGTGGCCTCTTTGCGTATGGATCGTACTCCAGCCACACCAGATGAAGAACTAGATGAGGTGAGAATAAAACAGTGCAAGCTTTAACATTATTGGAGCTTAGTAACAATATGGCATTAGATGTTCCATAGTAATGAACATCATAAATGGAATCTTGTGGATTTTAAAAATCTCTTCTTGGAAGCCAAAATGTCTGTAGTTGTGTTAGCTATGTCACCACACACGACCAAATAGCTGTGTGTCTTTGGAGATTCTCATCACCTCAACTGATGTAGCTGCTCAGATGAATGGATGAATGTCTTAAAGACCACAATTACTACCACAGTAGTTGTGTTGATGTAGTACTACTATACAGTTCCTGTGCACATTGTGGTACATTTCCTTTCTTCTCATCGTACCTTGGGCTCACTTCTCAATTCTTACTCAAATAGTCAACTTTTCCCTTTTTCACTGTCTTTGCTCTTATTCTTTGTTGCTATTTCTCATTGCACATCTACTGTATGTCCTGTACTATGCCTTAATATTTTCTTTACAATAACACCATTTCATTCTGCCTTTATACTGTTCCCTCACAAACCCCCAAGTTTCCTTCATTGAATGAGCTTTTTTGCAGGGTCTGGCCACTGAGGAGTCTGAGCTGCGCTTCAGGCAGTTGACACGGGAGTACCAAGCCCTTCAGAGAGCCTATGCCCTGCTGCAGGAGCAGAAAGGTGGTGTTTTTGATGCTGAGATGGAAGCTAAGGTAATCCTTATGTATTGAGATTAACACTTCAGTGTCTCACAAAGTGCCCACAGGAAGATGCTCGAACAATGATTGATTATTTGACATAATACAATTTGGTCCAGAGTTGTCTTTTCGGTAAAATCACACTTACTGGAAGAACACAAATAAGTAGACTGGTGGTAATAAGACAAAGGTGAGAATTATCACACCCCCTCTGCCACAGACAGGCATGTAAATAAACGCTCAGTGACATCACTGCAAGATTGCTGGAGCAGAACAGTGGAGCAGACACTGTAGGACAGTGCAAGTCTACAGATTTAATTGATCAAAGTGTGCATAGAACAAGTTGTCATTGTGTGTATAAGCACAACCTGTACGCACTAGAAAATGAACATTGATCACGTATGCATATTTACAGCTGTATGCAGTAGAAATTGATAAATCCTCCACATTCTCAATTGCTTTGCTCATGCATGATCTCACACATTTATTCAAAGAAATGGGTCCAGATTTCCAAATTTAGGGTAAATTTCCCTTTAAAGCAGGGGTGTCAAACTCAATTACACAGGGGGCCAAAATCCAAAACACACTTTAGGTCGTGGGCCGAACAGGACAAACATTTATTGAACACGCTAAAACTAAACTTTAAAACTTTTAAAACTTAATTTTTTTAACATAAATATGAATAAAAAGAGACAGGAATATTATTCCGGAATAAATCAACTCAAACCTTAAATAACATAATATTTTGCTCTCCATAAAA
>JAFFST010045034.1:2859-18544 GCA_022414735.1 Noturus placidus | reverse complement strand
TCTTTGGACTGGGGGAGGAAACCGGAGTACCCGGAGGAAACCCCCGACACACAGGGAGAACATGCAAACTCCGCACACACATGGCCCTGGCGGGACTCGAACCCCGGACCCTGGAGGTGTGAGGCGAACGTGCTAACCACTAAGCCACCGTGCGCCCATCCATAAAAATATATCCTGTCTAAATTATACAAGCTAGAAATAAAGTAAACGTTAAAAGAACAAACATTCCAATTTCTTTACTCTTATGTCATTTTATATAAAAAATAAACTTAAATTTTAAATATCCCAAAAGATTTTGCTCTCCATAAAAATATATCCTGCCAAAATGATACAAATTCAAAATATGAACATGCTGCATAACAAAACCTGGAAATATAAATAAAATGTGTGCTTTTCAGCAATAACAAATCAAATCATTCAATTGTCTTTGCTCTTATGTCATTTTATCAAAGCTGGACACCTGGCATCTTTTTTTGGCAACAAGTTGGTTTATGTTTGGTGTGAGGTTCTGTGTTGTGGAGATTCTCAGGATGGACTGCAGGTGCTCATCAGTGAGACGACTCCTGTGTGCTGTTTTGTTAGTCTTCATCAATGAGAAGAGCTTCTCACACAGATATGTGCTACCAAACATGCACAAGGTTTGAGCCGCATGTAGACGGAGCTGGGGCATTTCTGCGAGTGAATAAACTGTGCGGGCCCTGCAGTGTCGTACTTTGCCTTTAGTGTGCCATTACACTGCAGCTGAATCAGCTCCATCTGAATCTGCACAGGTGCAGTTTCCACATCGAAGGCAAAATTCTTTTTTTGTTCTTCAAAGTCATCAAGGGCCGTGCGAACTCAGTGCGCTCAGTTTATCAGAAAAGTGCGTATTTGGGAACACTGTTGTGCCGACTTGGTTCAACATTACTTGGCAACAGGGAAAGTGGGGCAAGTTGCACTGGTGCATTTGTGTCGTCCATAAAAGCAGCTTCACTTGAAATGCCTTCACTGCGTCATACATGTCAGTGATCATGTGGTCACGTCCCTGGAGCTGGAGGTTTAAGGCGTTGAGATGAGCTGTTATGCCAGCCAGAAATGCCAACTCGCATTTCCACTTTTCATCCCTAAAATTGGTGGAGTCTTTCCCTTTACTGTCCATGAACTGACAGATTTCGTTGCTGAGCTCAAAAGCTCTGTTGAGAACTTTTCCCCGACTTAGCCAACGCACCACTGTATGATAAGGAATGTCAGCAAACTCTGAATCTTATCTCCCGCGTAAAGGACTGAAATTGCCGGTGATTTAAACCTTTAGCTCGGATAAAGTTTACGGTTTGTGTTACAGTGCTCATTACATTGTCCATCTTCAGGACTTTGCCACATAGTGCTTCCTGGTGTATGATGCAGTGATATGCCGTTAACTCACCAGTACAGCTCTCCTCCTGCATCTTTACTCGCATCCTTCCCACTAGTCCACTTTTTTCACCACCCATAGATGGTGCTCAATCAGTTGTAAGTGCAATAAGTTTGTCCCAGGGCAGTTTCATGTCGGTTATACTTTGACATACATTTTCAGAAATGTGTTTTCCAGTTATTGTCCCGTGCATCGATTTAATGTCCATTATTTAAATAATGGCGCACTTATATAGCGCTTTTATCCAAAGTGCTTTACACTGTGTCGTGTCTCATTCACCCATTCACACACACACACACCAACGGAAGCAGAGCTGCCATGCAAGGCGCTAACTTGCCATCGGGGGCAACTTGGGGTTCAGTGTCTTGCCCAAGGACACTTCGGCATGTGGAGTCATCCGGGCCGTGAATCAAACCGCCATCCCTACGATTAGTGGACAACCCGCTCTACCGACTGAGCCACAGCTGCCCATTTCCTCTGTAACGCGCAAATTGGAGTCCACTCCACGGATGATGATGGCCAGCTGTGCAGTATCAGTCATGTCAGTACTTTCATCCACAGAAAGAGAGTATGCAATAAAGTCTTTGCTTCTTTCACTCAACTGTGTTCTTAAATCAGTGGCCATCTCACAAACTCGATCAGCAATCGTATTTCTACTCAGGCTTACATTTGCCAGCATCTGCTTTTTGTCTGGGCATAAGACGTCAAACACCTTGATCATGCAGCTCTTCAGAAATTTTCCCTCGGTAAATGGCCTGGTTGATTTGGCGATCTCCTCTGCCACGATAAAACTTGCTTTCACAGCAGCTTCACTTTGTGATTTTGCCCGGGTAAAAAACGTCTGCTGAAGTGTCTGATTCTTCTTTAACTCTTCTGTTTTCTGTATCTTCTGCTCTGCATTCACGTCTTTCAGGTTATCCTGATGTTTGTCTCATAGTGCCGTCTTAGATTAAATTCTTTAATTACAGCCACATTAGCTCCACAAATGAGACACACAGGTTTGTAAACAATGTAAACAATGTCAGTAAACATATACTCAGCCTCCCATCGGTTTTTAAAGGCTCTGTTTTCAGAATCAACTTTTCTCTTCGGCATCGTGAGGGCTAGCTTCGCAATAACTTGCAGCATCATTAGCTAGACTTGATTAACGCGGGAAGTGTTCAGCAAGGCAGCTGAAGCGCTGCATTATGGGATCTGTAGTTTATTGTGTTACCAGTGCTTCATACCAGTGCCGGGCCACTAATAACAATAATATATAAAATGATTTCGCGGGCTGGATATATTTACATGCCGGACCGGATGTGGCCCGCGGGCCTTGAGTTTGACACATATGCTTTAAAGGATGATTTTATAGCTATGTGTGCAATCTGTTGCCATAGTTAAATTTGTGCAATCTGGGATAGCAGAAAAATCCCTCATTATTGCTGCTTTTCCTGCTGGTGTATTTGGAAACATAATTTATTGCCGCATGGAAAATAGGAATACATGCAAGACACGTCATTATTTGGCTCATGGTTGGTTGAGAAATGCCAAACTCGTCTTTAATTACTCATTGCAATGTGCCCATGGCTAAAACCCTAGAGTAGAAAGGATTTGAGTGTGGACTGGGATCCTACTGCTGTGTGTGCCATATCTGTGCAAACAAGGCAAGGTTAGCCATTTCCTATATCTTCCCAATCATGTTTTATGCGCCTTTTATATGATTTAACGTTTATCTTTTATATGATTTAACTTTTAAACTTTTATGATTTTACATTTCATCTGTGTCGCCACATCAGCAAATGCTCTGTTCAAAGTCTCAGATTCTACATTCAGAGCAACTCTGTGAAGGTGGGTCAGCTGAAAACTTTAATAAACTATTTTAGAAGATTTTTTATGAAGAAGAAATGATGTATTTTTACAGGCTCATGAGCAGCTCCAAGCTGATGTGCAGCGGTATAAAGCAAAAATTGAAGACCTAGAGAAAGAGCTTGCGTCCAGAGGACAAGTAAGTAAAGTTTAGTTTAGTGCCAGCTTTACTAGTCAACTAGTAAATGGGGAGAGAAATGTTTAATTCGCATTGTGCATGTTATTCATTTCACACACACACACACACACACACACACACACACACTCTCTCTCTCTCAATCAAACATCTGTTTTTGGAACATAAGGTTTCTGTGCCTGTTTTGACTCAGTGCTTGAGAGGTTAGATTTAGTGGAGCTTGGACAGACAAGGTGTAGAGCTGATATTGATTCTCGAGTGATTTATTAAAGCCATTATATTTCATATTTGATAATTTTTTTCATCTTTGTTTGACACATTTGTTGCAAGCACGTTTCAATTATCAAAATAAATATTGTGTTTATTAGTATTGTGTAAATTAGTTTCATTAGTATTAAAGTTTTTATCATGTAAATCTTTTAGGAATTCACTTTTTCTAGAATTCTTCACATAGTTAACACAACACAGGTTTATGTTGACTGAACTGTTATTATTTTTATTTATTTTTCTTACTCAAGCGTAACCTCCAGCAAAACTGTATCTACATATGGTTCACATGTTTACTGTTACGAAACGGGACTGGGGCGGAAGCAAGTGCAGATCAAAATCTTTATTCAAAAAACAAGGTCAATACACTAGAATCGAGGTGTAAACATGAAACGAAAACAGGACACGAGAACATGACCGCTTCGCATGAAGGTAACTTATACATACATATACACAATACTGCACGAAGTGCACAGAAACACGAGGGGTTTAAATGACTCACGTAATCAAACTTGAATACAGACAGCTGCAAACAATTGTAGACACATCCTCGAACACCAACTAATCTCTAAACATTGAGCAGACAGAACAGTAACCAAAACAAATGCACGTGTCCATAGTAAACACAGTCATAGTCCATATACTATAGAAGAGCTCGCTGAGCGTTCGCACACACTGGCTCGTGCACGCACGTGCCCTCCGGCCCTCAGTGCACGTCGCACGCTGCAGCGCCATCTAAAGGGGGAATCGTAACATTTACATACTGTTTCAGAATTTCTAACCTCTGTCAGGTGGTGTTTAACACCTGGATACCTTTTTGTGCACGTAGCCAGGCCAGATTTTATATATATCTGAAAAACCGCTGGTAACTACAGTAAGAGCTGCAGGTAATCTGTCATCCAAACCTGGAGATTTGTCTTTTTTTTAAGTAAAAGAGAAACTGTTTTGTGGCTTTGTGCAGCACTCACCTGAGTTTGTCTTTGCACCTCCCACCATCTGAAAAACCTTTGGCTTGTCATACCTGTCGTTACCATGGTCGAAGAGCTTTCCCTCACCATGCTGTTCTCATACGGTTGAGCTTGTGAAGTTAGTGGACATACAAGGGTCAGATGTGGGTGTCTCAGCATAGTTCCGTCTGGTTTTGGGCCTATAAGCTACTCATAGCTACATGTTTCACAGTTAGGATGGTGTTCTTCACCCTTTTTCGCCATACATAATGCTGATCAATATGTCCACACAGTATAATTTTTGTTTCATCTGACCAGAGAACACTCCTCTAAAAGGCTGGTGTTCACCCGAAAACATGTCTGTTTTTTTTAATGCTGGACTTCGAGTACATACTTCATACTACTTCACAGTAGATTTTCACACTGCGGTATACTGTATATACAGTGGTGTGAAAAAGTGTTTGCCCCCTTCCTCATTTCCTGTTCCTTTGCATGTTTGTCACACTTAAGTGTTTCGGAACATCAATCGAATTTAAACAATAGTCAAGGACAACACAAGTAAACACAAAATGCAATTTGTAAATGAAGGTGTTTATTATTAAAGGTGAAAAAAAATCCAAACCATCATGGCCCTGTGTGAAAAAGTGATTCCTCAGTTGAACTCTTCATTGGTACCTATGCTTGTGGCACCTTCAGTCATTTGGGAAATACTCCTTAAGAAGAACTAGACTTGTGGAAGTCCATTTTTTTAGGACTTGGCTGACTTGCTAGGATTTTCTCATAGTATCATGAGTACAAATATGCACTGTCTCTGAAGGTAGGTCCTTTTACAGCCACAAGTGCACTCCCAAATAATTTCTGGAATCGTCCAGACTGTTTAAAGAGACAGTCAGTTGGTCTATGTAAACCTTTGTCTAGAATTCTGATGAAATAAATCCCTCTAATCTCTCTCCATGTCTTGATGTTTTTAAAATGACCTCTGATGTGAGAAAAAGAGATGCTTGAATATATTTAGCCATGGTGTATGTAAACTTTTGATTTAGTTACTGTATGTAACTAGCATTTGAGTACATTTTTGATGTGAGGTTAACTACTGAGCTGAGCTACATGCTAGTAAAGAGAACTGTGTGAAGAATTTTGAAATGAACTTTTCTTAAATTAACTCAGTACTGAGAAATGCATGCTTCTAATCATAAAATACTAATAGGTTTAGCCACTAAATACTACTCACCAATATTTTGCATTGTGTATATTTTCGTAAGTGTGAACTGCATCTAATAGACAAAATCAGTATTAAAGTATGACAAGGGGATTTGGGATATCCAAATGCAATTATTATTATACCTTCTTAAAATCCAGTCCCATTTAATTCATTTTTAACCAAATGCATTTCCCCTTCAATAAACTTTATGTACACATTGTTCATTTGCTATTTTTCTACATTGCATTTTTTTTTTTAAAGTTTTATAAACCATTGAGTAGTTATATAAACTATAAGTAAGCCTGTAGTCACATACCTGAACATGTTTTCACAATCTCATTAATGTTTCCTGCAATTTATATGCTAGCATGCATCTGTAAGAACATTTGGTTGTGCAGCAGGATAAAATGCTTACAGCACTTAATTCATGCTTTCATTGGTTTTAGGATTCCAAATGGGTAGAGGAGAAACAGCTGTTCCTCAAGCGTAATCAAGAGTTCCTGGAGAAGGTTTGATATGGACACTATTTTACCTACTTCCCAACCTAAAGTGCTAAAGGGCCAGTTATATTGTTTTATTTGAATGCTGGATAATATTCTATATACACAGACGAGGCAAAACATTATGACCACTCACAGATGAAATAACATTGATTATCTCTCCATACACCTCACTCCACCTACCCGTTTCACACCTTCAAACCCACCAAGTTCTGCACCTAAGTGGCCTCCTGTGTGTGTGTGCTCAAACTGGCACTGCCTAGGATTGCTACTATATATACTATATATATAGAATAAGATAAGATAGATTAGATAGATAGATATAGTGCCCTCCACTATTGTTGACATGTGGAGGACCAAAAGCATGTTGGGCAAAAGGTTATAATGTTTTGGCTCATTGGTATAAGTTATCTCATTTCAGAGCGATGCTTATGAGGATGTTTGAAATATTTTAGTTCACTGTTCTCTACCATTTAATGTTGCTCTTTGTCAGATGGAAAAGATGGATAATGAAAATTCCCGACTGCAGCAAGAGCTCCAGGACTCTAAAGATCAGAATGAGCTGCTTGAGTTTCGCATACTTGAACTAGAGGTTGTATCCATTTGTTTCCAAAACTCATTCTATGCTTTTACTGATATAGCACCTTGAGTTACACTGCTACCGAGTCGGCAGCAAAGTCCTGCATAAGGGAAATATTCAGTGTGAACTTAAGTTCAAAAGTATATTAATATTTACTTGTATCAACTTTATCAACTAAGGTGTATCAACTTTAATAATAAGACACAGCTGAGAATCACCACGCTTTAACTGCCGGGTTCAACCTGCCTCCTCTCCATCGACAGCTGATGCTCGACAAACCCTCGCTGCCATACTATGTTAAAAAGTTGGTAGCATATTCACATCGCTTGCTATGTGGTTGCTAGGTGGTTGCTAGGTGGTTGCTTGGGTGTTGTTATGACATTCCAGTTGCTTGTTAAGGTGGTGCTAGCGTTTCCATGTGCTACATAATGATAAGAATGCTACAATAACAGAGTTGAAAACATTTTATTCTCATATGCTCCTCTGCACTCTCTATCCTACATTCTCACTAGCCTTAAATAGTATTATTAATATTCTCATGGGGGAAAAAAGGCTCATTAAGTGTAAGAAGAAGGAAAACCTGCTGAATTTGTAACTTCAAACAAATGCTCAAAATTTTTTACCAAATAAACAGGGGATTTTGCAGATTTTTACAACAACGACAACCATTTCCATGGGGTGTATTTATTTTTCACATGACTACAGTATGTGTAACACTGCGACATTAATGCTGTATACTCATTTGGTCTAACCGAAGTTTCTGTTAAACAAATACATGAAATCACTCATTAGTTATAGTTTCACTTACAATAAGCACTTTAAATGTAAGAGATGTGATATTTAGCAGTCCACGCTTCAGCTCAACGGTGCTGGCTCTGCATTTGGAATGATCAAACTTTATGAGCGAAAATGTTAATTCATCTACTGGGTAACTGTTAATTAGGGTAATACAGTCAGTGTTTTCAGAGTTGTTATGTATTATAAACCTAAGCTCTGAGTGTCCATGTAAAAGCACTTAAATAAAATAATATTTTGGTTGGTGTGATTAACTGGTTTTTAATTTAATAGGAGAGAGAGAGGAGATCCCCACCCTTCAATCTTTCAATTCACCCCTTCTCAGAGGGAATAAGTGCCCTTCAGATCTACTGTATAAAGGAAGGAGTAAAGGTGAGCAAATAACTGGGCTGTAATGGAGTATGTGGGTTACTTGATTGATTATGTACTTCTAATTTCTCCCCTACAGGATGTGTGTATACCTGATCTCATCAAATTGTTAGATATTCTAGGAGATAATGGGGTGAGTTTGACTTTTAATATTTGCTTTCCTTTATTTGATATAGTGCCTGAATTTGAAACATAACTATTCCAGTTGCTTTCCACACTTCCAACAGAATTTAAGGAATGAAGAACAGGTGGCCATTATCCAAGCAAGTACTGTCCTGTCCCTGGCTGAGAAGGTTAATATAATAAAACACTATTTTTATATTTGAACTCCATTAAGTAATACAAACTACAGCACAATCTTTAGGAGGTTAAAGCATAATTATTCAGCATATTTAGATAGATTTTTTTTAATGAGGTTATTGTCTGTGTTTATACACTCCTTAGTGGATCCAGCAGATTGAGGGTACAGAGGCAGCACTCCATCAGAAGATGATGGACTTGGAGCTGGAGATGGTATGGTCAACCTGACAAACAGCCACCAAAAACATCATAAATTAATCATACTTTTTGTTTTAATGTCTAAAAGTAGAACTTATGATTCATATCATTCTTTGGGTTTGTAGTAATTCTTATAAGCTGAAATATTTGTTTTAGTTAATCATGAGCATACCTGTGAATCATTTGAGAAGGTTCTATTCTGTAATTTGAATTTTGAAAACCATTTTGTTGTGCACTAAAGGTGTAGTTTATGCTTTCATCTAATAGGAGATGTTCTGCAAGCAAAAAGGCTATCTGGAGGAGGAGCTTGACTACAGAAAGCAGGCCCTTGATCAGGCTTATATGGTAGGTAATAATAATAATGATTAAATAATGTGAAAATGGAGCTTCAGTGTAATTAGCCTAGGTGTATTTAAACTTTTGGCATCAACTGTACAATGTCGTAAGCATAAATTTCAGCATGATATAAATATTTTATGGTTGTAAAGTAAGGTCAGAATCATTAGTAACTGAGACAAAAAGCTACTTTTAGAATTTTGCCCTTTTTGGTAGAAAAAGAAATATGAAATATAATATAAATGTTAAAAAATTATTAAAGAAAGAGGAAAAGGGAGATAGACAAGAAAGCAGAGCAAGCCAAACAAGAGAGAGAGAGCGAAAGAGAGAGAGAGCGAGAGAGAGAGCACAAAAGAGAGAGAGAGAGATATTTATATTTTAAAACCCCTTTTACAAAATCCAATATCATAGAAATAGTGAGACAATTGATTCTTACATTGACTTTTATGTACTTTATGCTATTAAAACAAATAAACAACCAATAATTTGAAAAAAAAAAAGAATAGGCAAGAAACCAGATTCATTTATATTTAATCCGAATGTTAGTATTAAATTTCTTGGAAAACATGTGAGAGCCATGCTGTAGATGCTCACGGTTTTAGTGTTGGCAGAGCACAGCAGGAGCTTTGATGATAGAAGACTTAAAATAAAGGATCATCTACAGTGGTGCTTGAAAGTTTGTGAACACTTTTGAGTTTTCTACATTTCTGCATAAATATGACTTAAAACATCAGATTTTCTCACAAGTCCTAAAAGTAGATAAAAAGACCCCAATTAAACAAATGACACAAAAATATAATACTTGGTCATTTATTTATTGAGGATATAATATTATATATAATATATCAAAAATCCTACTCACAGTAGCCTTACACATATGAAGCAAGAATGTTGACAGCAGTCTGTTTTTCAATGTGTGTGTGTGTGTGTGTGTGTGTGTGTGTTTAAATTAATAGTTTTATGACTATGAGGCCATGTGTTATAAAGCCAACCTATGGCTTCATAATAGTAATAGTGAATTAATAACAGATTTTAGCAGCTCTTACTGGACTCCATGCATATTTGGAGGCATGAACATTTGTGTGTGTTTCTAAACAGCAAATCCAGGAGCTGGAAGCAACCCTGTATAATGCACTGCAACAAGATAAGGTGATCAAATATGGGGAGCCACTGAGTGAGCTGCAGAGAGATGAGCTGCGTGCAGCTGTGGAGAAGCTACGACGCCAGATGCTGAGAAAGAGCCGCGAGTACGACTGCCAGGTGCTGCAGGAGAGGATGGAGCTCCTCCATCAAGCCCACCAGGTAATCTGCTACTGTATTAAAGAATTAAACTCTAGTGAATTTCTTGAAAAATGTAACAAAAACATAAATGTTGGGGGTTGGCCTTTAATCTAACTGAAGATTCTTTAGGTCAGCTCATCCAGGATCTAGGAATTTCATTCACAGTATGTAAAAACACCGTGCTTTCCAGCATTCTTGCCATGCTGTCTGGTAGCTCAGTGTGTTAGCACACGTCATATTAATCCTAATGTCTGGGTTCAATCACTTACTAAGCACAATTTTCACTTCACTGATTTTGACTGGCCAAACTCCATTGGGTCCATTCTACGGTCGCTCTGCTCATTTTGATTATGGGCATCTTACAACCCCTAAACTTACCACATAATCTTAATGAGCTGACTAGTTCAGTTTTGAAATTTATATAATCTAAATAAATGATCTTGCGCTATTTGGCTTGTCAAGCATTACTATGTACCTGTTAATGTTTGCATAGTCTTAAGTGTGAAGCAAAACTAACGAGGTGGCTGTGTTCAGATGGTAGAGCAGGTTGTCCACTAATCGTAGGGTTGGCGGTTCGATTCCCGGCCCACATAACCCCACATGCCGAAGTGTCCTTGGGCAAGACACTGAACCCCAAGCTGCTCCCAACGGCCAGTTAGCGCCTTGCATGGCAGCTCTGCTACCATTGGTGTGTGTGTGTGTGTGTGTGTGAATGGGTGAATGAGACAAAATACAAGTAAATACCTTTATATAGAATTTATTGTATCTGTTTCTTCTACCTATAAAATGTTTTATATCTATTTTTTTCTCTCATCACAGAGAATAAGAGACTTGGAGGATAAGACAGATATTCAGAGAAGACAAATTAAGGATCTAGAGGAGAAGGTGAGATGATATCATGTGTCCATTACTACTTTAAAGGAATATTTCACCTAGCAGTTCTAACATTACCAATAACTGATTAAACCTAGAAGTTGTCTGTTACCTTTATGCTGGTGAGATCATGTTAGTTTTCTTACATTATTAAATTATGTATTAAATAAATATATAATAAATATCCATTTTTAACCTGTGTTTTATTTGCAATTGTTTGATATCCATGAGAGTAGGGTATGTTTGTGATTTTTTATTTATTTTTATTTTTTTAAAGACCAAAAGGTTAAACACGACAATTCTTCACCGCTTTCTTTGATCATATTTACCAAGGGTGCCAATATTAGTGGAGGGCGCTGTATTTGTGTCTCATTTGTTTAATTGGGTTCTCTTTGTCTACTTTTATGACTGATCCGATGACAATCTGATGATGTTTTAGATCATATTTATGCAGATACATAGACAATTCTAAAGGACTCACAAACTTTCAAGCACCACTGCACTCTGAGAATTCAGTTTACCACAAGAAGGAACCTGAAATCAGGAGATCTTTTCAAAGAATAGGTTGAATATTAAGAGGAAGAGGAACATAAATAATGTTTGCCATGCAATGGGTTTAATTGTGTGATTGTCATGTATTGGTTCTGAATCTGAACCAGAGGATGAAATTTGAACAGTTGATCTAATTGAGGTTTTAGTTCTACTAAAACCCATGAGGTGAGAACAGTGGAAGGAAACACAAAGATATAAAAGCAAGTTATTATACCATCTTTTTCAGCTTACAGCTTTTTAATAGCTTTTTGTTTGAGTCTGCAGTTGTACTTTTATACGGATTCTATCATGTTGATTGAAAGTCTTTCTGTCTGTCTTGTTTCTCTCCCTGTTCCATTCTCTTGTTCCTCTGCAGTTTTTATTTCTGTTTCTTTTCTTTTCTCTTGCCTTTATTCTTTGGCCATAATGTCAGCGACATCTGCTGCAGAGGTGAGTTGAAGCACAACATTTTTCCTCTGATGTTTCCCCTAGCATTTGATGCTCTTGCAATTACTTCCCTAGTTTGTTTCAGCATTTTAGTCAAATTAAGTTAAAATTAGAGAAGAAACTGTGGTTGTGTATGTACTATGTACTATATGAAACGTACAGTAAAAAATAGAATTAAATTTACTTTAATAAGAGTATTATCACACTATATACCACATTTCATTAAATGATCATCTGTTCAGCTTCACATAGAGATGTATTGTTGATAAACACTATGTTCTATTGCAAAAAATGAATGAATTAATTACAAATATGTTGGTAGTCTCAATTTCTGTGTTTTTGGGTTTGATTGTTGCAGGTGCTGTGGCAGAATGGAATCCTGGGAGAAACTGCAATTCTCCACTTGTGATGACTAAAACTGTACTACTGGCCATTTTTCTCTATTGTTGTTGTTGGTGGGTAGATGTTGGAAATGTAGTGCTTGTTTATACTAGCTGCAATGGACTTGCCCTCCAAAGTAAGGAAGCTTTGGATTACCTGGCAAAATAACACAACCTGAAATAACACGAACACTGTGTCAACAAATTGCAGGTAAACCAAACCAAGATGAGGAGGATTATACAGTTTATCTCTGCCATGCAGGGGATTTCCCATTCCACCTGCCTATTGCATCTTTCACACCAGAAACTCCATCCTTCATCAGACTCTCAGCTAGAACCTGTCAACTCTCTCATGTACACTCTCATGTTTTTTCTTCCTACCCACCCAAACATACATAAGAAAGTCTAATGTGAATGGACATTGTTCTTCACACTCACGCAGACCCAGGAGTTAAAACACCTGACTCAGGTCTTTGTTGTCTGAACTCCTAAGAACAGATTTGTCTCACACTGCCTGAAAAGGGAATGGCAAAAAGAAAGAGATCAAAAACACTGCATTCACTGAGAACATATTACTCAGTCTAATCAGTCCAGTTCCTCAGAAACCAGTTCACTTTAAAATATTAGTGAAATTGAGTGAAATTCCAACTAGGACTACTGTTTACTTATTGTGCCCATATGTATGTATATATACAACCCCTGGCAAAAAAAATGGGATCACCAAATTAAACAAATCGCAGATCACTCAAACAAGTTCAATGAAATGAGTTTCATTAATGGCATATTAAGTAGACTTGATCTGGAAAAAAAATGCCATTTATTAAAACAATTGAATTAGTTTGAGGAGCGTTTCATGAAGCCAGAATGTTTAGCTGTTAATCAAAAATAGTTTTGTGTCATAAAACCTCCTCTAAGGGTGGTGATTCCATAATGTTTTGCCAGGGGGTTTGTGTGTGTGTGTATGTGTGTGTGTGTGTGTGTGTGTGTGTGTATGTGTGTGTGTGTGTGTGTGTGTATATATATCACTATTTCCCTGACAATAATCAAAAGTGTATTATTAAAAATTATCATTATTTATGACTTGATATAATTTGTTGATATGTACATTTGTTAGAATATTTTCTTCTAGCTCTCCTTCCCACTGTGAATACACCCCTTTCTCTACAGCTTGAGCAGTAGCATCTCTCAGCAGTTTATTATTGATTGATTGATTGATTGATTGATTGATTGATTGATTGTTGTAGTGATAGCTGCAAATGAAATGCAGTCATTTCACTTCATTTCATTTTTCCTGGATCTGCTACATTGGCAGAGGTTTTTCTTCCTCCACACCCGTAATGGGAACCCATCTTTTTTTACTCTTTTAGAGAGGAATAACATTAGCCTACAGGAAGAAGCTTCTTCAGCTGATTTGTATGGAATGACCTGTTCCAGCTACCCTTGAAGTTTGTTGTAGTGTGCTTGTAAATATGTTTCTGAACATTGGACACCTGTACTGGGATTAATTAAAATCTAAATACCTCTTCAGCAGTGATGCAGCATCTCTTTTAAAATTCCCTTTAAATTTGAATAATAGAACTTTGTCTCTAAAACATTAACGCATGTCTAAAGATTCAAAATTCCACTTATAATGCAAAACTATCGGCAGTTATTTTGCCCTTGAAGATATCATCATGTTAAACTTCTTCGCCCCTTTAAGGGTGCATTGTGTTAATTGCATCCTCATTTTGTTTTAATTGTTACCTGTCAGTCAAAAATTATTATCAATTATTTGCCAAAATAATTTTATATGATAACATTTTCATTAAACATTATTTAACACGCCCATGATGTCTTTTGGAACCCTCTTCATCTTGGTAAATTAGGAGAATTGCATTACACATTGAACATACTGTATGTCTGCTAGTTTACCTATTTAAATAAATAATATGCTGCAGACTGTCACGCAGGAAATTATAGTGAGCATTAGTGAACATTATGAGTTTAGTGAATTTTATCTGATGTAAGGTTCTGTCTTCACCATAAACAAATTCAATCGCCAGCTCTTTAACAGAGAGGTTGTGTAAATGTAGGAAAGTCGTTGTTATTAGTTGCTACAGTGAGTTTTTTGGGCGAGGCGCTTTTACCCTTTGTAGATTTGTTATTCATTCATAGAAAAAAATGGCAACTGGCAAATCACCTTATACAATTAAAAAAAACTCCCACTTGTATAAATGTGTACAAGTTAAATTATATTTACATTTTTATTTATCAGATACTTTTATTGAAAGTGACAACAATGAAAGAAGTGAGGCAGATGATGGAAGAATGGAGCATTCGGGTAAATCATAGTTGTCAAACTTCAGTGATGCAATTCTAGGTGTTAAAGAATGCTACCTTGCAAAAGAGTACCATGCAACACAATGTGACTTTCAAACACTTCTAAACAAATGCTTACGTTTAGGAAGAAAATTGCAAGCTGGAAATTTGTCCCCACTCAACACATTTACTTAAAACCTCTGAAACTAGTGACAGTTTTCTTTGACTGCAAATGATTAAATGAAAGAATCAGGTGCACCAGGAAGAATGATGTACCATGTCATGTGTGTAATATATGTTGTACATATGTACACATGTATGAATGTTATGTTAAACTTCTGAGCCTGTCGACTTGGCTTATTGGGGATGCAACTGAATTGTGTCCTTTTATCTGTAAATATAATATTTTAAACTTTCTACACAGGATGGTCATACTGACCTTTTCAAGCATCAGTCATGCTAGATATAAATTTTATGTTTATTCAAAGCAAAAAGCCAAATAAATATAGAGATTTACACAGATTTATACAGTGCCTTGCGAAAGTATTCGCCCCCCTTGAACTGTTCGACCTTTTGCCACATTTCAGGCCTCAAACATAAAGATATAAAACTGTAATTTTTTGTGAAGAATCAACAACAGGTGGGACACAATCATGAAGTGGAACGAAATTTATTGGATATTTCAAACTTTTTCAACAAATAAAAAAATGAAAAATTGGGCATGCAAAATTATTCAGCCCCTTTACTTTCAGTGCAGCAAACTCTCTCCGGAAGTTCAGTGAGGATCTCTGAATGATCCAATGTTGACCTAAATGTCTAATGTTGATAAATAGAATCCACCTGTGTATAATCAAGTCTCCGTATAAATGCACCTGCTCTGTGATAGTCTCAGAGGTCCGTTTAAAGCACAGAGAGCATCATGAAGAACAAGGAACACACACCAGGCAGGTCCGAGATACTGTTGTGAAGAAGTTTAAAGCCGGATTTGGATACAGAAAGATTTCCCAA
>JAFFST010045033.1:71709-93334 GCA_022414735.1 Noturus placidus | reverse complement strand
ACAGGCTTTAAACATCCCAAGGAGCACTGTGCAAGCGATAATATTGAAATGAAAAGGAGTATCAGACCACTGCAAGTCTACCAAGACCCGGCCGTCCCTCTAAACTTTTAGCTCATACAGGAGAAGAATGATCAGAGATGCATCCAAGATGCCCATGATCACTCTGGATGACCTGCACAGATCTACAGCTGAGGTGGGAGACTCTGTCCATAGGACAACAGTCGTATACTGCACAAATCTGGCCTTTATGGAAGAGTAGCAAGAAGAAAGCCATTTTTCAAAGATATCCATAAAAAGTGTCGTTTAAAGTTTGCCACAAGCCACCTGGGATACACACCAAACATGTGGAAGAAGGTGCTCTGGTCAGATGAAACTAAAATCGAACAACATCGAAAATTTGGCAACAATGCAAAACGTTATGTTTGGCGTAAAAGCAACACAGCTCATCGCCCTGAACACACCATCCCCACTGTCAAACATGGTGGTGGCAGCATCATGGTTTGGGCCTGCTTTTCTTCAGCAGGGACAGGGAAGATGGTTAAAACTGATGGGAAGACGGATGGAGCCAAATACAGGAAAAACCTGACGGAGTCTGCAAAAGACCTGAGACTGGGACGGAGATTTGTCTTCCAAAGAGACAATGATCCAAAACATAAAGCAAAATCTATAATGGAATGGTTCACAAATAAACATATCCAGGTGTTATAATATCTTTATGTTTGAGGCCTGAAATGTGGCAAAAGGTCAAACAGTTCAAGGGGGCCGAATACTTTTGCAAGGCACTGTATATTAAATTAAGCATCGTCATACAGATTTTTTTTAGGTGCAGCACTACTGTATTGCTGCCACTGTGTGAGTAAACATAACGTATAGTCATGATACATTGTGTAGAAATGCCTTTCAGAATCGTTATATGATATTTTGGACAATCACCCACACCTAGTGTCTTTGTCTTAAGAGACAGGCATGTCTGGTTAGAAATAGCAAATAGGTGAGTTTAGAACGAGTGAGTTTAGCACAAGAGCCACTCTATATGTCAGTGCAAGACAACAGCAAACATTTTTTATTGTTTTGGTGTGTGTGTGTGTGTGTGTGTGTGTGTGTGTGTGTGTTTTCATGGTGATCGATGACAAAGGGATTTTAATTAATTATTCATCTTACATATTTGGTCAAAGGTAAGAATTGAAAAAAATTGAAGGGAAAAAGGGATATTTAAGGGTAATTGTAAAAAAAAGTCTTCAATATTCTTAGGGGTTTCAATAATGTTATTAAATGTCTTTTGAGAAAAACACAACCTCCCTAAGTAAAGAGTAATTTCTTCACATTTGTAAGTGTAAACTGTCATTTATTTTGTGTAAAATGTATTTTGTTGAATGATTTTTGCCTGTTTTCCTGTGAGGTATCCGTATTTCTAGAGATCACTGTATTTCACAGAAAAATAGACTGGTACCTAAAAACAGTATGCTTGGACGTGGTTAGAAACAGTGTTTGACTTTAACTGAGACAAGACTAGGATGGACTGATGCTTCAAGCCTTAAGTTTTAGCACTGCTAAACAGCAGCATATTCCTGTCATATCAGCCATTGTCCAGACATTGTGCTCTGGAGCTAGACTCCCTAGCATGACACTCAGGACAGGTACACAAACACACACACACAAACTACCACTGGGGATATGTGAACTGTAGCTAATGTGCAGAGCG
The DNA here is from genome assembly GCA_022414735.1 of Noturus placidus. Classification (NCBI taxonomy): domain Eukaryota; kingdom Metazoa; phylum Chordata; class Actinopteri; order Siluriformes; family Ictaluridae; genus Noturus; species Noturus placidus. The sequence goes on along the minus strand of JAFFST010045033.1, from coordinate 91,632 downwards.
TTCTGCCTGCATGACCTTCATCTCACTGTAATTGCAATATTCACTCACCAGCCACTGTAATATGATCTGTAAGAAGCTGTACATTCATACTATTTGCTAATTATATGACAACAGTGTAATGCATACAAATATGCAGGTCAATACAGGTCAAGAGCTTCAGGTAATTCAGGTAAGTTCACAATACAGGTCAAGAGCTTCAGGTAAGTTCACATCAAACTTCAGAATGATGGGGGGTGGTGATCTCAGTAACTTTGACCATGGCATGGTTGTTGGTGCCAGATGGGCTGGTTCAAGTATTTCAGAAACAGATCTTCTGGAACTGTCACACCCAACAGTCTCCAGAATTTACACAGAATGATGCGGAAAAAAAACAAATATCCGGTGAACAGCAATTTTGTGTTGTTGATGAGAGAGGTCGGAGGAGAATAGCCAGACTGGTTTGAGCTGACAGGAAGTCTAAAGTAACTCAAATAATCACTCTTTACAAATGTGGTGAGCAGAAAAGCATCCCAGAAGGCACAACACATTAAAGCTTTAGGCGGATCCAATAACAGCCGAACACCACATCAGGTTCCACTCCTGTCAGCCAACAAGAAGAATTTTCAGAAGTATAAGAAGTGTATGTGTGTGTGTGTGTGTGTGTGTGTGTGTGTGTGTGTGTGTGTGTGTGTGCCCGCACGCAGAGGGAGAGCTGTGACTGTCTGGTCTGATTGGGAGCAATCTGTATCATGCTGTGTCACCATGTCATAGGTAGCCTGCCACTGCTAGTGCCTTTCCAAAGAGAGAGAGAGAGAGAGAGAGAGAGAGAGAGAGAGAGAGAGAGAGAGAGAGGAAGCAAGTCTTCAAAACTGACACTAGCCCAGCAGGAAATCTGAACTCCTTCACCCTCACTGCAAAAAGCTGCTACATTAACTACTAAAGTGGAATTGCCTGGTCTGTGTCTTCCTGTGAGAAGAGAGGGAGCCCATTCATTTCCATGCAGGGAGCCAGGAATGGGAATCTGTCACAGGTATTCATAATAGCATAGTAATGCAAATTCTTGCTCAGCAGCACGCACGCTTGGTGGACAAGATAAAAGTGCAGTGCAATTCAGTGCCTCGTGCCTAAACACAGTGCCTAAATGAGAGGATAAACTAAACGTGGCAGAAAAAATCTCCAGCTTACCTCCCACCATGTGTGTATGCTCAAGCTTCAGCCCAAGTATACTGAAAGTACATGCCTTTTTTTAACTGCTAATAAAAATGTCCATGCAAGTGCCTGGGAAAGCTGTTCCAAATCAGCCACTAGGGCATTTAGACAGGGTCCAACTTGTCAAATGGCCTCCAACTAATGAGCAGAGACAGTGGTCTACCTTCCCCCATCTCATGAAATATTCTACCACTTCTGCAGAACTAATTCTCCTCTAAGCCGTTAATGTATTATTAGCAGTGAGTGTCAGTGTTTATAGAAGATAGATAAATTGCACCCTGTCAGCCTTAAGAGTAAATTAGTGCTTTCTTCTACATTATAGAGATGTTTTGCAATGCTTTATTGATTAAATTTAACAATAAGCCAACATAGGGTCTATGTGGACAACAACAATTATTAACCAATTATAAAGAGAGAAACAAACTAGAAGCCATAAGTCATAACTGGGTTATTAGTTTTAAAAGCACGCACAATTGAATAATGAATGAGAATTAATTTGAGCAGGCGTTGCCATGTTGTTGTAACAAAAGCTTCATTTTGTGAAAAACGTTCATGTCTAAAAGGTGTGCACAATGATGCAGTTGAGGTCTAAGGCAAAAAAAAATTGGAAAGGTTTCATCAAAAAGAAGAAGGTACGTTTGAGAAGGCTTGACACCCAGCGAGTGTGTGCTTCGAGAAGAGCGGCCATGGCAGAGCTACTCCACCTGCAGGGTTAAGAACAGTGCCGTTAATAAGATTCTACCTAATGCATTTCTGTGGATCCTTAAGCTGATCCGTCTGGCTGGGTGTATTTCCTGTACCTAATAATAATGCACTCGGCGATTAAAAAAGTGTGAATAAAACAACTCCAGGAACTGCAGCTAGAGCTGGCAACAGGCACTGCCACCCACACTGTCCCTGGAGGGGGAGAGGGAAAGCCATGGCAGAAATGAAAGGACAAAGATGCCCGCACTACGTGTTTATACAATCCTGCAAATTGATTAAATAGGAAACAAGGGTTTGCAGAAAGGCAACCAATCCACACTACCGACTGACGCAAAAAAAACAGCAGCTTCTGGGAAAAATAATAATAATAATAATAATAAATGTTTTTTACCATCAGGGCTATATGTAACCATTTACTATAATGGGCTTGCATTATACCTCCCTGTTGCTTATATCAAATTCCTCTGCATTTTGCAGACAGAAGGGATAAATACTTAACTAAAGAGATGATATTAGGTAAATTTGAATAAACTGTACATAATAATAAATCAATTTGTATAGCGCTTTTTACAATGGTACATTGTCTCAAAGCAGCTTTAAAGAAATATCATTTTACATTTACAAGCGACTTACAAATGAGAGCACACACACACACCAATGGTAGCAGAGCTGCATGCAAGGTGCTAGCTTGCCATCGGGGGCAGCTTAGGGTTCAGTGTCTTGCCCAAGGACACTTCGGCATGGGATCACCCGGGCCGGGATTCGAACCGCCAACCCCACGATTAGTGGATTAGTGGACAACCCGCTCTACCGACTGAGCCACAGAAATTCAACTACTGACTTGAAAAAAGAGGTCAACTACAAACTAAGCATTTTAGCCTCTTGTAGAAGTAAGATCAGTTTAATAGTTATAGAAACAGGATTCACTGAAATGCAGACTGACGGATAACAAAATAATATTTTTTTTAAATGATTTTAATAGATCAATATTTTGTAGGCTTCCTTGGCTATTAAACTGACTAGTTGAACTATGATTGTGTATGTGTCATCTTTCTGTATGTGGAAAAACCATGATGGGGATGTTTGAGTCATAGATTTATGTTGTGTAGCTGCCAGCCAACGCGCTGAGGGTCAGTGAGAGGGCTATGGAATGATGCCAAATTATAAGAAGTTTAACAAGACTGACTACTGGATACAGGCTGTGTGTGTGTGTGATAGAGAGATTTAAATGAAAAGTTATTTTTTTCATAGGTGAGTTGGAGGGCAGCTGCATTGCTTTCTCAATTAAAATACAAGAAAGGTGATATTAATAGTGAATCAAAACCCCAATGACTGCTGTGCTCATGCCTTTCTCAGCCTCAGAGAGGGCGCAATTGTATACAGTATTATATGCAGTTCTTTATGGCATGTGTAATATGTGGCAAATCTGGGCTTTCAGGTTTATGTGTAGGCCAGGTAAAGTGGTTGAGTGACCATATACCTCCCTCCTAATGTGGAGGAAACAAATGGATGGAAGAGAGAGATTAAAGAGTATTGACACATACACACATATATAAAATAATTAGCTATTCTAATGGTTCATTTTTTTTATTACATATGACATAGTTCATTTGTTATGACTTATTACTTAGTTTGAAAAAGAAAATCCATAAAAAGTATAGGAGAACTTGTATGCACAGGCCACATAGTTCCTTATTTTCCCAGCTGAGCCTGAAACGCCCCTGTAGTGGCTAGTGAGATGTGCTTGTGTTATACACAGAGAGAGAGAGAGAGAGAGAGACAAAGGCAAAGATGAGGGGAAGAGGCCGGTCTAGGAATGGTGCAGCATTGCTGTCAGTGGCTGCCACGCTGACCCTGCCTCCACTGCACTGGCCACCAGTGTTTAATCCGTGTCGGGTGCATTAACACTCAGCCACCTCCTGGGTGACAGATCCGCCATGTGAGCCTTCTTCCCCTGAGGCCACTGGGGCCCAAGTGTCAGTTCTGCTCTCACACACATACACTACGGTTACATACACACACGTCACAGCCAATGGGGCCACACAGAGGCCAGAAACAGCCATGGGCACTGATGCCTGGAGAGAACTGTCCTCTCTACCCTTGGAGACATAGAGTATCTTAGCACTAGCCATTATAAACATACACACACACACACACACACAAATATCCACACACACACACACACACACACACACACACACACACACACACACACACACATTCAAATTAAACACTGAGCACATTGCATAACGACTTGCAATAGCAATACAAGTGAAGCAACACATCTAATCTCTTGTGCCAAAAAATGTTTAATGAATGAGAGTACAATAAGCAAAGTATTATTAAAGAATATACAGTGCATCCAGAAAGTATTTAATTTAATAATTTGTATAGCGCTTTTTACAATGGTACATTGTCTCAAAGCAGCTTTACAGAAATATCATTTTTACATTTACAAGTGACTTACTAATGAGAACACATTCACACACCAATGGTAGCAGAGCTGCCATGCAAGGTGCTAGCTTGCCATTGGGGGCAACTTAGGGTTCAGTGTCTTGCCCAAGGACACTTCAGCATGGGATCACCCGGGCCGGGATTCGAACCGCCAACCCCACGGTTAGTGGATTAGTGGACAACCCGCTCTACCGACTGAGCCACAGCCGCCCACAGCGCATTACTTTTCCCACATTTTGTTATGTTACAGCCTTATTCCAAAATGGATTAAATTCAATATTTTCCTCAACATTCTACAAACAATAGCCCATAATGACAACATGAAAGAAGTTTGTCGGAAATTTTTGCAAATTTATTAAAAGTAAAAAACAAAAAAGCACATGTACATAACATAACAACTTGGAGTCCACCTGTGATAAATTCAGTTGATTGGACATGATTTGGAAAGGCACACACCAGTCTATATAAGGTCCCAAAGTTAACAATGCATGTCAGAGCACAAACCAAGCCATGAAGTCCAATGGTCTCAGTCATCCGTAAATTGAAGAAGTCTGGAACCAGCAGGACTCTTCCTAGAGCTGGCCGCCCCGCCAAACTCAGCAATCAGGGGAGAAGGGGCTTAGTCAGGAAAATGACCAAAGACCATTGGTCACTCTGACAGAACTCCAGCATGTCTCTGTGGAGAGAGGAGAACCTTCCAGAAGAACAAACATCTCTGCAGCACTCAACCAATCAGGCCTGTATGGCCTGTTTGGCCAAAAGGCACCTGAAGGACTCCCCGACCATGAGAAACAAAATGCTCTGGTCTGATGAAACAAAGATTGAACTCTTTGGCCTGAATGTCAAGCGTCATGTCTGGAGGAAACCAGGCACCAGTCATCACCTGGCCAATATCATCCCTACAGTGAAGCATTATGGTGGAAGGATCATGCTGTGGGGATGTTTTCCAGTGGCAGACTAGTCAGGATCGAGGGAAAGATAAATGCACCAATGTACAGAGACATGCTTGGTGAAAACCTGCTCCAGAGCGCTCTGGGCCTCAGACTGGAGTGAAGGTTTATCTTACAACAGGACCCTAAGACCCTAAGCACACAACCAAGATAACAAAGGAGTGGCTACAGGACAACTCTGTGAATGTCCTTGAGTGGCCCAGCCAGAGCCCAGACTTGAACCCGATTGAACATCTCTGGAGAGATCTGAAAATGGCTGCACACCGACGCTCCCATCCAACATGATGGAGTTTGAGAGGTCCTGCAAAGAAGAATAGGAGAAACTGCCCAAAAATAGGTGATAGGTGTGCTTTTTTTTTTTTTTAGAATGTGCTTTTTTGTTTGTTTGTTTTTTATTTTTAATAAATTTGCAAAGATTTCAAACAAACTTCTTTCATGGTGTCATTATGGGGAATTGTTTGTAGAATTTTGAGGAAAATAATGATTTTAATCCATTTTGGAATAAGGCTGTAACATAACAAAATGTGGAAAAAGTGAAGCGCTGGGAATACTTTCTGGATGCATAGTATATGGTATTACTTATATTCATAATTCTATAGAATACATATTGTTAAAACATCAAAAATTAGGAGTATTCACAAAAATAATCTACTGAAGAATATTTGAGTGAATGGACTCAAATATGCTGGACTGTTTTGAAGCTGTTATCACTAGTGTGACGACATGATTGGCCGATGATAGGCCTGTCAGCATGCGTGATGAGAGCTGGGTCTGTGAGGTCAGCACAAAGCTGCGATGACGCCAAGCATGCATGTCTCAATAATGCTCTCAAAAACTGTCAGAGTGGCAGCCGTCATACCAAGCTGAGCGGCTGCTGCACTCTGCCTCGTTAATTATTAATCGATTAGAGGAGGTTTTCAAGAAAACCCAGCACACACGCAGTGTATATAAACGCCATCAAGGGTCCGTCTGCTTGTCATATCCATAACATAAAACTCTATGACTCAGTGACAGGTTCCTGAAGCACCAAGAGCCTGTTGCCAAGAAAAACACACATTCGACACACACACACACACACACACACACACACACAAATCCAACTGTCCAGGCTGAACCACTTGGCAAACTTTCAAACTTGAAAAACAAAGAAGAATATAATACAGATAAAGAAGGATTTTCTCATACAGTTATGCCTTTAAAAGGCTAAACTTTATATCTACTAGTAAATTAAACATAGAGATGATGGTTATAGTGTTAAATGAATCAATTATGACAGTACAAAAAAGTGAATTTAAAGCTCACACTGAAGCTGCACTTTGACTCTGACCCTCTCTGGTTCTCATCCTGTCAGCTCAGAGAGACACAGAGAGAGAATGCGATAGAGAGAAAATCCTCCATCATGGCTGCCAACTGTGTTTACAGCTGCATGACATCAAACATTCATCAGATGCCATCTTTACAGTCTGTGATGTGAAGCAATCAGCATTTCACAGCCTGTCAAATGATGTCTAAACCGCTTGCTACCTGGCAGTGTCAAAAAGAAAAACAGCACTCTCTCGCTCTCGCTCTCTCATACACACACACACAAACAGGTTTTCCTTTCTGGTCACGACTACTGAAAGCCAAAGCAAACTAACATGTTAAAATATTCATATCATTTAAATACTTAAAGCACACTAATGACAGTAAAGCGGGCATGTTAAAGATTGCCTTTTCTTTCTCCTTCTTCTGTCCATTTTTTGGACTAGATCATTCACGCAAAGGAAATTAAGTTATGAGGAACTGCAATTTGGCTGGGTAACACAGCATATTTAGCCTGTAAAAAAGTGTTTGCATTCTGTTGGGATAAAGACAGGAAGATTGTCTCCTGCTCACTGCCATAAGAGCCTTCAACAGTTTCCTCTTGAGACAGTGGAACAATACAGGCTATATATATGTGTTTGGTAGTGCGAGTCCACCATCTACAGGCCAAGGTTGGCAATGCAGAAAGGAACTCTGGCTGACCCCTACACAGTCCTTGCATGCCACAGCTCTCTCTCTCTCTCTCTCTCACACACACACACACACACACACACACACACACACACACACACACACACACACACAGAAAGCAGTGTGTTTATCAGGTGCAATTTTGAAACTCATTACCAGAAGATAAACAAGTGATGAATTATATTCCTAGTTTTTTTTTTCTGTTTGCAGGGCTGCAGACACCTTCTAAGTGTTCACCAGGTGTTTCTCCTTATACACAGACAAAAGGTTTTCAAGATTATCTAATAAGCCAGTTACTATATTTAAGTGGAATGCCATGTTTTGATATGGAGAAGAACTTCCACATCCACTTGCAGTGAGAATTATGTACTTTGAAACAACATTGCTACACACAATAAAGTCTATGCTGAAGACCACATTTTAAGGGAAATTCATAAGAGCTTCTGTCCATGACCTGCTGTCCAAAAGCTTAGCGAATGGCCTTCAATAGCATTCAGCACTGTTTTCATAATATCAGCATAAAGCAGTTTTCATATGAGACTTCAGAGTCAAAAAACTTCAATGTTCACAAAAAAAAGACACCACATTTACAAAATATTAAAGCTAGTGTGACAGCTTTCGCTTAGTCCGCATGATTACAAAGAGATTCACTTTATGAGGCATACACATACAAATCTCTGTGTGTGGGGGAAAAAAGGAGATAAGCTTGAAAAAAAGCACTTGGCATAAGCTCTATCCTGTGAGGAGGTCAGCATCAGCCTCATGAGGATTTCCAGCAGCTGGGTGAGTGTGTTTTCCTGGAACAGGCGTGGCTGCCAGAGCCTATAGCACCGGACAGACAAACCACACTGTGGTGAATGAATTATAAGTCTAAAACTGTGATAACGTAAGCGTAAGAACTGTAAAATCCAGCTGCTCCATAAATAATGCATTGTAATCTATATTATAGCCAGGTTCACATGTAGTGTAGCCAGGAACACAGGTTTCAGAGGAAGGATGCAAAGTTTGGTCTAATTATGCACATCTAAAAAGCAGTTGTGACTCAGTCCCTTAGTTACTTCTGTCCTGAAGACTTACAGACAAGTGATAAATTAAAGTACAAAAACCCACAGTGTGTTAGTGCTGATCCACCACAAGCTGCCAGAACAGCTCTAGTGTGCCTTGGCATAGAATTGTACTGGAGAGATGAAACACAATTCTTACAAATGATGATGGTGAATACCACTTTCTTACACGCCAGTCTAAATTCTCCTATATGTTTTAAGCAGACTGAAATCTGGTGACTGAGAAGGGTATAAGCATATAATTGACATGATTCTCAAAGTCTTCAGTGAGCTGTCGTCATCCTGAAAGATACCACTCCCATCTGGATATGGTTCTTCATAGGATAAAAAAAATTTCTATTGAAATGCAGTGACCTTTCCTGCGAAGTGAAACCAAGCCATTACAAGCAAAAAGAGATCAGTCTTTGCATGTGTGACACTGACTACTGTTTTACCAATATGTAATAATAGCCTCTGATTATTGGTCTACACTCACTGGTCACTTTATTAAGTCCTTGTCCTTAGGACTGCACACCTGCTCATTCATGCACTTATCCAGTCAACCCATCATATTGCAGCAGCAGAATGCATAAAATCATGCAGATACAAGTGGCACTGCCTTGTTGATGAGAGAGGTCTGAGGAGAATTGCAAAGTAGGAGAGTCCTGCTCAGTAGAAGTATGTTGTTCCTAATAAACTGGCCGATAAGTGTATATACATTTCTCTCTAATATCCTTTCTCCAGCTTTCTGTTCCTCTCCCCAGTGTATCAAGTCCCACCACCCTTTTAACACCTTACCTGCAGGGAGCACTGTTCATTCCAGGAGCACAGAGGAGATTGCAGATTGAACTACCATCTCATAGAAAGCCTTGGGTCTAAAAATACCTGCCCAACTACAGTGGAGCAGCACACGCCATAGGTTTCTGGAACGACACGAGATCTGCTATTGTGCAGCATGCCACAAAGGTAAAGCTGCATTGTGTGCTACCCGTAAATGAAGTCCGCCTAAAGACTAAACTGCACGCAATTTTGCACTATCAAAATTACAAAAGTGAAATTATTTTGTACTCAACTTAGAACAGATTTCTTAGACTTCCATTGCAAATAAATTCTGTGAGCAAAAAAAAAAAAATTGTTTAGTTCAACTTTAGTATGACAAGCCAGAAATCTAGCAGCTACTTTAATAGTAAAAGGCCATTTGACTCACATTGCAAAAGAATTAATAGCCGATTTTTCCCAGGGTCCATCAGCAAACTTGTGGGAGTATGACATTTACTTGGCATTAAGATCTTTATAAGAACACTATTTAAATTCATCTATTTTAAAAAAAAATAAAGGACTGCTACAATTCATTGTGCTGATGAAACAAAGATCAAGCATTGTAGAAAGTTTCCAAGTCAATGTCAGATCTTGTTCTTTTCATGGAAAATACAGTTACGAATGTGTACTGGCTGCAAATCGTACCAAGCAAAACTATCTTGAAGTCATTTAGTATGAAAATATCTTGAAGTCATACCAAACATGATTATTAAATCTATTTCTAGACATTTTTACTAATTATTATTTTTTTTTATAATCTTGTTCTATTGGCAGATAATTTTTCTAATTTGAAGCATTTATTTCCAGAGTGAAGCAAAATTATCTGCCAATAATAAGAAAATTTAAATCCTGTGTTAAAGAATCTAAAACAGGCTAAATCATATTTGATTTATAATAGTCTCATAAAAGAAATATTACATACATTTGCAGTTCAAGATATTTTCACTTGCTATAATGTCATTTTTTACAGTGTATCATGATAATTCTTCGTATTGTAGCAGATTAAAATTTGCATCATCAACAAATAGCACAACTGCTTTGCCTGCACTGATCTCTGAAACCTAATGCATCATCACAGAATGGTGTTATAGAATTCAGACTGGATAAGATAGTATGGCAGGTTTCATATTTGTGTTTTTTTTTTTTTTTACTGTTTATGAGAGAGTTAGCTATATTGCTAGATTCCAGCTAATTGGTTTGCTTGATACACAAAGTACATTAGAAAATCCAGCCAAGGCTCAAATACTAAATCATGGCTAAAATGCAAACCACACCAAAAATGTTGACTTTTTCCATTGCCAATCATTTGCTCTCACTTTGGATATGCCTTTTGTGCAAGGGGAGATTAACAGCACATATATACTCTGACTGCAGCTTTAGAGTGAGATGATAAATGTTCTTAAATCATAGATGAGTGATTACTTTGTCAGTAAAGGCTCTATGGAGGCGTTATATAGACATCAGTTGGAGAACTTACCAGGAAGGCAGTGATGCTCCTCTGAGTGCTCTCCCACTGGAAACAGCTCTTAATGTACTGCAGCGTATACAGAATGGCCATGCTGATCCTCCTCACGCGGTAAATGTTGCGTGCTAACAGCTAATGGGCGACAAATCAGTAGTTAGTAAAATGCCTGTGTGAAATAATGTTCACAATAAGTGAGGTGCATAGAGGCTTTTACAAAGGACACTTTGAGAGTGATAAATATTAATCTATCAGGTCCACTTAGAATTATGTGCTGGCAGGAAACCATGTAGGACCATACTGTTTTTGCATTGCAAAAGATAAAGGTCCAGTAGTGATCAGTACACCAACCTTTTTATTGAACTTTGGGTTGTCCTCCTCATGCTTTGTTTCTTTGGGATGGAAGGTTCGAATGGCAGCTCTGACCTTTGGCAGGAAGAGTTAAAAAAAACTGTTTAAGCAATTACAAGCAGTTCAAAATGAGTTGGTGAAGTTAAAGATATTCAATTCATTCAATGTCCCGCCTTCTTTGTGAAATGGATCTGAAACAATATCCAAAACGTTCTTTTTTTTTTAAATAATCTGCTTAGTCACAGTTGCAACCTGTAAGTGTACTTGTAAAGAGTTTTCTATATGCTGTCATATAGCAGTGCCCACTACCGGAAAAAAAAAAACAGTAGCATTCAGTAGCATTCTTACTGGGTTGTACAAAACGTTCATTTCCAGTGTAATGCTTCCTTTCGACATGTCTTCCAAATTGTCCTTTTTCAAGAGACTGGTTATTTGTTGTCCATTAGAAACCTGCAAGATTAATGATGAGTGTTAATATTAACAATGAATTTGAAGATTTGTTATGTGTAATTTTTAGTTCCAATCTAAAATGTAATGAAAGCAGGCAAGTACAAGAAGAAGGCAGAAAATATGAGGCAAATTCTCTATCTGAACTTACAGTAAGCAAAGGAATAGCAACTTTCCCCAGAAAGTCTGGTGCTTTGTCTCCATCTTCACCAAAAACTGTCAAAATTAGGACATCATGGATGTCTTTAATTGGACTGTGGAAAGGCAAGAAAAAAACCTCAAATTGCTTCACACTAAATTATACTCTGCATGGCTATTTTGGAATTATGAGCTTTTGAAAATATATTTGAATTATAAACCTTCAGTACAAACTGCCTAAACCATGTATGTTTAAATATAATTACATTAAATAACAGCACATACGTGAAGATTAAGCACTAAGTAAACAATTCTGCAACAAAATGTTATAGAAATAATACATAGTGATGGTTTATGTTGCTTCGTGGCCCAAACCAAAATCTGTAAATTAATCTTCAAAAAAATAATGTGCCACTCACAATGTAAAGTCTGTTCTCCATTCTGGATTGAGGGTCTTATAGATGGTTTGAGTTTGCAGCTTACTGTTCCCAAGTTCCAGCACACAAAATGGGTCACTCTTACCTGAATAGGTGAAAACAAATGGTTGAATTATTCATGGGGAAATGCGGAAGAATTGATTAGCTTCTCAACAAATCATTACCATTCAGATCTGTAGATGAAAGGTCTGCAGCCCGTAAAACCTTGACCTGGAGGTAGCCGACATCCTTCAGATTATCCAGTGTTTTCTTCAGACTCTGTGCATGAAACAAGTAGTAACCTTTCATTTTCCTTAACCAGCAACTATTTAATTTTATCCAGGCCAAGAATCAGAGCATTAAAAAAAAGTTGGATCAGACACTAACATATTTCTTCAGGATGCTTTCATCGGTACATGGATTGTCTAAGGATGTGGAGCCCAGGTCAGAGATGGAGACTCCAGAACAGGGGTTCTGTGTGACCAGAAACACCAACCGCCCTTTGCTTGTAATCACGTTGTATGTCTGTGTTGAATTGGCTGGCAGCTGTGAGAGGTCAAGTTCATTCCTGCACAATAACAGACCCATTTTATTTGTATTTATTTATTTAACAAAATTACAAATCTTGTGCAACTATGTCTTGAGCAACTATGCTATTCCTTGCAAAGAAAACTTGGCAGAGAGGGGCTCTTGTCACTGCTTTGAGGAGAATGAACTGTAGCGCTAAAGGTCATGTGTTTTGAACTCACACTCCCCAACATTCCTCACACTTTCTGCCCTTCTTGCAGTAGAGCTCAACCAGCAGCATATCTGGCTGGCCATCCTCGAAACGGTTGAATTCGAACTTCTCCCTCCACTGTGGATTGGTCTTAATGCACAGATTCTGACACAGAGAAAAATTAAAAAATTAGTTATCGTACTATGCAGATTTGAGACAATGTCACTACAGAGGCATAACACTTCATTTTTTCACACTGAGTCGGAGTATTGAGGAGAGAGTCATGAAATGATCATTTTGGAGAACACACTTCTGATTCCTCCCTGGGATTACAGATCTTGACAACAACCGAGTAGAATCATATTTGCTCAACAAACAAGCAAGCCCAAACACAGCTGAAGCAGTTAAAAAAAGAAAAAAGTAAAGAAAGAAAAAAAGAGAAGAACACAATACTAGCACTGGATGGATTCATCAGGGGGGAGGCCTACGCACTGAGGTGGAGCCAGATGAGCAATGCATGCTGGGAACACAAATGAGCCTGGAGAAAAGCAGCAGCACAAGCATTAGGTGGGCTGCAGTAACAGCCACAACCAAGACAATGAGTCAAAAAGTGAAGCCTGAGAGAGTGGAACCAGAGAGATATAGATGAAAGACATGTAGATGTCTTTACATGACAGCGAATATTTAGAGGAGTAAACCTCACCTTGCTTCGGAACCTCTGCTCCCCCAGTTTGAAGCGGACAAAGACGTCTCCTTGGCCACCTTCAGGCATATCCTGCCCCTCCACAAGCACCACAGTGTATACGCCACTCCATACTTGGCTTTTCTGCAGGGCAGCCGCTCGGAGCTGACCCTGGAACCATCAATGCATCAAAAACAGAGAGTGCAGCACTTACATTACATTTGCATACTGAAATTGGATGATTTTTATACAGCAATTTCTGTAGAAAGAAGCAATAAAATGAGACAGTGATTACAATTGCAATTAAATTACCAAAGTGAAGCAAACATTAAAAAAAAATAAATAAATCAATGAACAATTATCTCATGTGTGACAAGAATGGCTGCATCCAGAGCATTTCAGTTAACCACTCAAAATTGGCAAAATCTTCCATATCGATATGCACAGGGAGTCTATTACATGCGGTGCAGATGGATAGCATTTTGGTGAAGAGCTGGCTTGCAGCTTGTTTGCAGTGTACTTTAAAAAATGCGACATATATGAAAGGCTGTCCAGGTTTGTCAAAGAAATCAGCAGAACTGAGCACAGCAACGCTGGTCTGGGACGGAGCGGATCTTATTCTCCATTAACACTCATGCTTTAACACTCAATGTGATGGTCATGTCTCCATAAACAAGGCTCTTTAAAAAGCGATAAGGGGGGAGGGCAGAGGGTTTGGGAGTGAGATAGAATGCTCGTCTGAGCCAAGTCATCCCAAGTGTTTATTTTGGACGAGTAGTGTGATCAGCATGGCCAATAAAACAATTCCACTTAACAGTAAGTGGGCCCTAAAGAGAGGCTATTCCTGGTGCTAAAAGGGTCAGGGGGATTGACTCCATATGGTAGGACAGCATGGGGATGAGGGGGCCTGGCCCATTTGGCTTTCTATCCATCCACAGCTGGGATATTACATCTTAACATCTGGGTTATAGCTCACCATGCCTGGGAACGAGCCACACCAACCCACACTGGCAGAGTGCCTCGGAAAATGGACAGACCCACACATACTGTATGCACACACACACACACACACACACACACACACTCACACACACACACACACACACACGTAGTGGAGCTCAAGCGACCCTGTCAGAGAGAAGCAGCACCACACGCTGTGTGTTAGTGCAGTTGCCAGCCTCCATCTCAGAGGCAGTGTGTGTCAGCGTGACTGTGATGGCGGGTGTGTGAGAGAGGAGAAGAGCAGATGAGAGGACCATCTTCCGCCTCTCCTGAATAGGTGTCAAATAGAGCCGGGCCTCAGCTGCGCCAACACAGACATGTGACTCAGATGAAAGATCAATGTAAAACCCACAGAAAAATAGCCATCTTCACAAATAAAAAATAAACACAGTCAAACCTAATTAAAGCCCTGGTCCAGTCCAAAACTAAGATCCTCTTATTCCTCCTTGCACTTGCTTGTCTGTTTGTAATCTTTGCTATTTATTTTGTGCTAAACTGAATTTCTTTGGGAAAAGGTAAGCAATATTATATAAGCAGCTATCCGAGATCGCATCAGATACATGCAGTACTGTAAAATCTTAACAGGAGCCTTAAGGTATATATTTAAAGTGCCTCTTTGTTCTTTTAAACAAATGAAACTGTACTTTGTCTCAAAGCTTAAATATAGCTTTAGTCCCTTTGAGACACAATGAAAATACAAAATGACATCGTCAGATCACTGCAACATATCATTCAGTCCAGCTGCAGTTTGTGTAAAATTAATGGCAATCGTTATACAGAATTTATGAACTGTAAGGAGAGATGGTCAAAAGAAGAGATATTATACAATGATTTACTGCCCTCCAGTGGATTATTCTAGAAAAACATTTTTTAATTATTAATAGAAGAGAAACCTTTAGGACTAGGTGCATTTCATTGCAAATACAAACAGACTGTACTATTTTCTCTCACACTGTGGGACTGAGAGAAACATGAAAGCAGAAAATGAAAATAAACAGGAACATTGTAAAATATCATACAGTTATCTGCATGAAACATTCCAGAAGAAATCCTATTCTACCTTATTGAAGCTTCCTTTCCTCCTAAGTGGCCATTTCTGAAATATAAGCAAGAGACATTTTTGTCAGTCAATCTGCTGCTACATAAGACACCACGCTTGCTGTGTCTGACATCTGTTGTGTTTTGTTTTCAGGACATACATTTCGTTTGGTGGGCCCCTCACAGATGGACACGCAGGCGTCTAAGATTATTACTCCCATGTACTCTTCCAGACTGCCAGGGTCTTTCAAATGCAGGATCATCTCAGATGTTCTGAAAGAAACACCATCTTTTTGGGTTAAAGGTCACTAGGTTGAGTTATTAAAAAGACTGCTACAGTTGATCATGCCTGATGATGAGTACCAAGAAAATATGTCAATAAATGTGTCATACTTGTCCAACTCCAAGTTACTGAGAGTGATCACGCTTGAACCCATGAAGTCCCGAGATCTCAGATCCCGGTCGTACACCTGAGGCAAAATTATAAGTAATAGGAAAAACGTTTTGAGAAATTTCTGTTGAGACAGGAAGTAATTTCAGTGGTTGTCTTGTGAGGCTCAAGGCATCATATCCACACCTTAACGTAAACATTCTGCTCTAGGTCCCTGATGAGGATGGAGAAACACTCGTTCCATGTAGGATTAAGGTTCTTGTACACAACCTTGCTTTTGTAGACTGTCCTGCCATCTATTCTGAATTTGACATACGGGTCACTGGTACCTGTTGAAATTATTCAGATGGATAGATAGATAGATGGATAGATAGATAGATAGAGAGAGAGAGAGAGAGAGAGAGAGAGAGAGAGAGAGATCAAGTAAGACACTGTGTTTTAAAAAGCGGGTGATGGGGTATAATTTATGCCAAAGTGTTACAAATAACAGATAAGCAATAACAGAAGGATAGTCATGTGATCGTGTATGCATGTGGTCCACCCAACTTGAAAACCACACACATATACACACTACCTCCCATACATACACACACAATAGATATAGCAGCACTGTTTCGGAAACCTTGTCAGAGCATGGGGAGATGGACCTCACAACTCTTAATTGGTTAATTATAGAACAGAACAAAAACTCTCAGCAGCATGAATCCATGACCATATTAAAACCCCTGAAATTAAGTGCAACCGGTGTTAATCTCCAAACCCTGTTAAGCAACTCCATCCTGCTCAAACTGGACAAAGAAAAGCAGATGGGCAGAACGTCTTTGTCTATGATATGGCATGCAGATTGAAGTAAAAAAAGAAGACGACGAGGGGAGGGGGGAAAAAAACAACAAAAAACAACATGAGCACATAGAAAGAAGCCTGTGGCTTCGTTTGTATGGACAGATAAAGCGGGTGCTTGAGAAAAAGCAGCGGGTAGTCTGGAATCACATGACAAAAGGCCCTGTGGGGATGGGCTGTCAGGACTGTCAGCGTGCCGCCTATCCAAATGAACAGCTCCAGGAGGCAGCCTGACAGGAGGAGCTGCGGAGGGACTGAAAAAACAGTGACGGCAGAAATTAACGGGCACAGAAGAAGGGAGGGAAGGTGCATTTGGGGGGTTAGTGGGCTTGTCGGGGCGCTTTTTAGAGGACATAGGGGCGGTGTGTGTGTATGTGTGGTGTCAGCCGGCCGTGGGCTGGGCGTTAATTGTTAAGTAAATAGAGGTGGGGGGGTGGATCACCATTATGCCACCCTGTCACAGAAAGTGAGGATTCAACTAGTAAGGAGACAGTGAAAGCCCAGGGTCTGAATGGGGTACATCACCACTGCAATTTTGATGAGAGCTGTCAGGTGCATAATGCAAAGTCCGCCATGGTTTGAGTGAGGATTTTTTTTTCCTCTTTAGATAAAGTTTGAAAAGTAAATGGGATTGTAATCGAGCAAATCCATTATGCTGAACACATGACGGACATTTTATAGGTCATAATCATTTGTTAGCTGTTCACATGTGCTGTCTGCATAAAATTGTAAATTGTACCCAATTGTGTTGCCCAATGAAGGTCACAAATCAGAGTAATTCTTCATAATGACCACATGAAGTTAATCATCTCAGAAAAGGTCAAAAAGGCACTGTGCTAGTCAAAGTTTACTTCTACTATATGCACTGTTTCAATAGTTCATGACAAACATTTCTACCCAAGTGTCTATTTTCACTTTGTGTAAAATAATGTAGGCAAAAGTATGCTAGTATTATAATTTTTTACACTGCATTGTGCTTCGTTTAACAAGTTTAACCTTGAATTACTGGTCTATATCTTCTTACTAGTTTAATTTTATTTAGAATGTTTCATATTCCTGATTTAAAACCAAGCCTCTGCATTAAAACTGCACTATAAAATTCAACGTATTCTTCTACAATGTTATTTCATGTTATGACCAACAGATGGTGATGTATATCAATTAGTTCTAAAACAAGAATGGTGGTTACATTTTATTTTTTAGTTTGATATCTACTAGTCTGTCTTCATGTCCTTATAAATCAGTGTCTTTGTTTTGCAAGATCTATTCTTCCTTTTATAAGACTTTTTTTTTTTTTTTTTTTTCATTTTGGAAATAGTGGGAGTCAAGTTAGAATCCCAGATTGAACTGGCCATGAGAAATATGCCGGGTATATTGCAATTATGAGGACATAATGAGAGGATGATAGTAATTAACAGCCTCTGGGCATACACCTGTGACACTCATCAGGAGAATTAGGTGCCCAATCAGCTTGGCAAAGCCTATCACATAAATTGGCACTGGATCTGAAGAAATGTTTCTGGGCATCAAATAGAACTACACTTGTTCCATTTGTGCCTAAGATTGAAGTAAACACATATCAAACCCAAGGCTGTTGGGAGGATTCATCTGTGTCTATGCTCAGTAGCAAAACACTGCAGAACATAATCTAAACCAAGTTTCCAGTGCGATTCCTTACACAACAGTTAGGCCTGGCTGATCTCATATCCACTCTATACCTTGTTTTTGTTATTAGTCAACTCATTTGCATACTTTCTGCTCTGAGGGAAAGACTCTACACAACAGAAAAACAAATATATAGCCTCATGATTTGTTTGCCAGGTCAACTCACACTGTCCATCAGTAGCAAGTTTGTTTGTGGAACTATGTTTTAACACAATAACCATTAGGGAGAGGCCAGAAGTTATGAGACTGAAGTCAGTGACACTTTCTGGTCAGACCACATGCCATGCTGTTGTCTCAGGACAGCACTGTCAGCCTTTAGCAGCTCAAAGGCATTCAATTCATTAAAAAGGCACACACTGTAAACAGTCATTAGACACAGCCAGGAAAAATGCATCACAACGCAACAGTGGCATGTTTTAATCTACAAACAACTGGAAAAACCACACTTACCCGTACTGTACATATGACGGATATATAAAAAGGAAAATGTTCATTATTAACACCCATTTTCTGTACCACTCAGGGCACAAGGCGGGGTAAACCCTGGACGGAGTGCCAACCCATCACAGGCCATAATCACACACTCACACACACACACACACACTATAGACAATTTAGAGATGCCAATCAGCCTATAACGGATGTCATTGGACTGAAGAAACCCCCAAAGCACGGGGGAGAACATGCTCTTTCCTCAATGGATTTTTATTTACATATGAAGATTGTTTAATATTTGTTCATGTAACGTGTCAGGATTTCTGCAATCTCACTGAGACTATACAATTTTTATCACAGTTGATTTAACGTGTGACTTCTGTCACCTATCCTTGTTTTTCCAATTTAACACTGTACGCACAATGGCCTTTTCAGACATTTGGATTCCATTATAACATAAATAGCCTGTTGGATCCGTATTTTCATTGTGTGACCCATTGAAATAGTAAACCACACACTGTGCATTAAATATCAATCATGCACAACACTGTAGTCAGTCAATACCTGGATTAAGAATACTGCTCTCTCTTTCATACTATTTATGGCTCAAAATCTGCACATTACTGTATGTACTGAAATGCACATTACTGTATGTACTGAAAAAAAGCATGAAAAATGCATTTTGGTACGACCAAGACCTGAGAAAGTATTGTCAAAACTGACATTGATTGATTAACTGAACTACTATACTGTATGTCTGTATATGAACAAGATAGTAGAAAAATATGAAAGGGAATATCTGTACACTTGAAAATGGTGAAGCATAATGAACACTAATAATACGTTTTTATAAGCACAAAACCATGCACAGCCCTGCAGGTTGGAGCATGATGACATGCTTACCACAGCGATCTTTGATGGGCAGGTTCCTTCCCTCCTTTAAGTTGATGGTGAGGAGATAATGGAGCTTCTGACCTGCTGCAGTAGTCTGGGTATCATACAAAGCAAAAATATACTTGTATGTTTATATATTGTGTGTGCGCGTATATATATTAATATAATATATAATATAATATAATATAATATATGTGTGTAATTTTTTGTGAAGAATCAACAACAGGTGGGACACAATCATGAAGTGTAACCAAATTTATTGGATATTTCAAACTTTTTCAACAAATAAAAAA
>JAFFST010045033.1:47312-67621 GCA_022414735.1 Noturus placidus | reverse complement strand
TGGTTTAGACATTAATGGCTGTGTGTTGAGTTATTTTGAGGGGACAGTAAATTTACACTGTTACACAAGCTGTACACTCACTACTTTACATTGTAGCAACGTGTCATTTCTTCAGTGTTGTCACATGAAGATATATCACCAAATATTTACAAAAATGTGAGGGATGTACTCACTTTTGTGAGATACTGTACAGTCCCATCTAAAAATATTGAAACAGCAAAGCGATATTTATTTTTTATTTATTTTATTTATAGGAGATGATAGATCAGAATTCAAGATTTTATATATACATAATTTGTAAGTCGCTTTGGATAAAAGCGTCTGCTAAATGAATAAATGTAAATGTATTGTAAATGAGATAGATCTTTAATTTTGTGATATATCTAGAGGTGTCAAATAATTCACAACATGGCATCTTTTATTTTAATCCACCCATTTTTCAAGTGATCAAACATATTGGAACATACAATACAACAATTGGGAACGTCCTGTAAAACAAATAAACCACTGGTGTAATAACAACATCAAGCAGTTTCGCAAAGGAAAACAACAGCAGTTGAAGACAGAAACATTGTGAAAGCTGGGAAGAAAAAATCCAAAAACAGTGACATCAACAACAACCTCCACAAGGCAGGGGGGAATATGGCAGAAATAGGGAGATGAACCACAGATGTTCAATGATCCAAAGATGGAGAAAGAATGGATCTGCTCATGATCCAAAACAAACAAGCAAGGGTAGTGTCATGGCTTACATTTACATTTATTCATTTAGCAGACGCTTTTATCCAAAGCGACTTACAAATGAGACACACTCACACACCAATGGTAGCAGAGCTGCATGCAAGGTGCTAGCTTGCCATCGGGGGCAACTTAGGGTTCAGTGTCTTGCCCAAGGACACTTCGGCATGGGATCACCCGGTCCGGGATTCGAACCACCAACCCCACGATTAGTGGATTAGTAGATTTCAACAAAAGCCTCTTAATCACCCAACGTTTCAGCAGTATTATAAACACCACTCTTATTACTACAATGTCTAAATAAACTATAAACATAGATCTTACCTACTACATCCTCAAAATGTACTATTAACATTAATTTCACCATTACACCATCAAAGTATACTATAAACATTAATCTTAACTAGGTTTGTGCGATATAATGATAATCTCCCCTATATGATGCTACGTTGCTACAATATGGCATTTATAACTGGATATGCTGCTCATGAACCTGCTCTTTTTGCATTGGAACTCTGCAGAAACTTCAGAGAATTTTAGGACAAGTTAGAACTAAAAATGCGCTAAAAGAACAGTCTTTTTCTCCCCAGTAAAGTAACATATGAGCCAACTGACAGGTGTTTTGAACTCTCCAGACACTTCCTGGAAGCTAAACTCCTTTCCCCCATGCTCTCTCCCTTTCTGTCTTGGTAAATGGAGAATATTTTGTGTTCGTTAATGTGAAATAAAATATATCAATGTATGTTACCTAATCGTGTATACTTACTTAACATTAAACAAGTAAAGTTCCCTCCACTAATATTGGCACAATTGGTAAATATGAGCAAAGAAGGCTGTGAAAAATTGTCTTTGTTGTTTAACCTTTTGATCTTTTGTTTTAAAAAAAAAAACTTCACAAAAATACTCTGCTCTCATGGATATCACACAATTGCAAACAAAATACGGGTTAATAAAAAAATTTCTTTGTTAAATAAAAGTGGGCAACAATTATCAGCTCCCTTTTAGTCAATACTTTGTGCTATTTCCTTTACAAAGATAACAGCTCTGAGTCTACTATAATGCCTGATGAGGTTGGAGAATAAATTGCAAGGGCTCTGAGACCATTCCTCCAAACAGAATCTCTTCAGACCCTTCAACTTTTTAGCTCTCCTCTTCAGTTCACTCCACAGGTTTTCTATGGGTTTCAAGTCAGGAAACTGGGATGGCCATGGCAGGAACTTGATTTTGTGGTCAGTAAACTGTGTTGATTTTGATGTATATTTTGGTCACTGATTCTGCTGGAAGATCTGATTTCTGGCTTTAAAGAGCCCCCACTATATTTAACCGTGGGCATGAGGTACTTTTCCATATGGCTACCTCTCTGTGTGCTCCAAAACCTCCTCTGGTGTTTATTACCAAACAGCTCTATTTTAGTTTCATCTGACCATAGAACCCGATCCCATTTGAAGTTCCAGTCGTGTCGGCAAACTGAAGATGCTCGAGTTTGTTTTTGGATGAGAGGCTTTTCTCTTGAAACCCTTCCAAACAACTTGTGGTGATGTCTGTGACTTCTGAGTTTCTGACCCCAAAACACAATTAACTTCTGCAGTTCTCCAGCTGTGATCCTTTGAGATTTTTTGGCCATGCTCTTAACATGAACCGTCCTCTTAACAGTGCATTGAGACAATATAGACACATGTCCAATTCCAGGTTGATTCAAAACATTTCCAGTTGACTGGAACTTCATTATTGTCCTGATGGTGGAAATGGGCATTTTCATTGCTTGTGCTATTTGATTATAGCCACTTCCCATTTTGTGAAGCTCAACAACCTTTTGCAGCATATCATAGCTATATTCCATGATCTATCCCATTGTCATGAATGACTAAGGGAATTTTACCTATGTTCTAACTCATATTTATACCCCTGTGAAACAGGAAGTCGTGGGTGAACAATTACCTGTTTCTAGTCATCCAGGTCTACTAAAAAAAAAAATGTGCCATGTATAATTTATTTAATTTATTGATATTTCTCATTTGTATGTACTTCATAGTGCAAAGGTTTACAATCCTGACTTACATACAGGTAAAATTAATTTTCAAAAGAATAACGTTCTAGAATTTCTATGCCGCCACCCTGGCATAATCTGGAGGCCCCCTCAATGCTTTTTACCATTCTCTGATGTGTGATATCCATACTAAGGTTGTAACAACATATCGTAACACAATGCATCATGATGCAAAATGTGATCATGTGTGGCAGGTGACTGAGAAAGAGGACATGGAAACTGTGCATTTTAACTTTGGAGCTCTATTTCTGCTACAGAGCTCATTGTGTTTCAGTCAATCATTTTCCCCAGGCCAGACAGTCCCTCCAGGATTTTACGATTTTGCGACCACAGAAATTAACTCAAAATCAAGAAAACTCCACAATATTCAGTTGAGCTTGAAATTTTCCAAAATTACTGCCAAACTTCCACAGATTTGGGCCAAGGTGCATCCTCTTCAAAGTCCTCTTCAAGTCACATGAACATGAGTACAGCTAAAAAGGTCTCCTTGACCAACAAACATCACTGCGAAAGACATTGCAAAACAATTTCATGCAACTGCAATTTCACCAATTCACCAATTTCTGAAGAAAAAAAAAGCAAAAAAAATGCAAAATGAAGTAAGATGAAACAAGTTTGGCCACAACAATCACAACAAAAACATCCTGTACAGACTGGTCAGACACTTTGTTTATTCAGTCAAAATTTTTCTTTGTATTGTTTATTATCCTGACCATACTGCATCATTCCACATACAACTGATTGCAAGGGGAAAAAAATCTTAATTCTGGTTGATGAAATCTAACACTTTTCCCTCCGTGCACAGAATATTGCTTATATTATGACACTATTGCAAAAGCTATGCATTATGGAAAACTGCCAACTACAAAGTGTACTTCCTCCTCCAAGACATGATGAACATGATAAAGTTGTCAATTAAGGAGCATTTTGGAAACCGAGACCTGTGAAGCCTGCCCTGTTCACCTGAATGTGCAATGGAGGCAAAACAGGTTCCACACTGGTTGCTCTGTACATGAACCTCTCAAAGTCCACTTATTCCCAGTCCACATTTAGATTAGATTTTATGTGACATCAAAAACAGATACATCAAAACAGTGTTTTCTCAGAAATACCCCAGACTATTTTGCACTAAAATGTTGTTGAGCCTGTCTAATTGAAACGTATTATAAATATGTATAGGCTGTAGTTCAGAAAGTATATCAAGACATTTCTAACCAGTTCGTTAATGACGTTTCTTCTCACTAAAGCTAAGAATGACATGGTGTCACTGAGAAGCATGTCAACTAAGTGTGGACTACAGAGAGCAGCCTGCGCGCGACAGTTCTGAAGCTCGTGCTACGAAGAAGATGGGAGAACTTCACCAGGTTCCCTGGAAAGCAGCCAACTGTCAACATGTACACACACCTTCAGCATTCAGCCTTGTGGAAATGAAAACCACGCCATGTTCTTACCTATAGGTCGTTCAAA
This sequence comes from Noturus placidus, assembly GCA_022414735.1. NCBI lineage: Eukaryota > Metazoa > Chordata > Actinopteri > Siluriformes > Ictaluridae > Noturus > Noturus placidus. The sequence goes on along the minus strand of JAFFST010045033.1, from coordinate 63,369 downwards.
TGTTAATGTAGAACTGATGTTTCCTTGCACAAAGCATTAATCCGATGAACTCGTAAACACTCGGAACCTCTGAACTTGTTGGTCTCATTTGACCGGTTTATTCCGTCACTTGTGGGCGTGTCAAGTGTTATCACTTGTAGTTTCGGTTCAAGTGTTCTCAATTCAGGTTCCTGCTGAAAAATCCAGTCTGGGCAGCTATTTAAACACAGATCTGAGCCGCACAAGCTGGAAAATTCCTTCTGAACTTCCTGTACTAATCCAATATCATCAAGCAGCTTTAAAGAAAAATAACAAAAAGGCAATTGGAAACTATCCCTCTTCAATTTAGACAATTAATTAGGAAGATTGGCTTACTAGCTGCTAAAGATGGTCTGTGTTTTAAGAGCTGATCTATTTTTATATGTTCTCACTTCATATTGATATTGATAGAGCAAAAAAAAAAAAAAAACAACAACAACAACAACAACAAACAAATAGGCTGGTAACAATATTTAGTCGTGTTATTATTACGATCGATGTAATATAATGCGAGGGCACTGATATCTTGGTGGGAATTCTGTCTCCCTCTGTTGGACGCATTGTGTAACAGCAAGTCACCTCAGCAGCGCAAAAACAGGCTGCAATAGAAACTAAAGGAATAAATAAAGTGTGAAATCATTTTTACATACTGTGTAATACTGTAGACTGCCTTACTGAGAATAGGCATATAGATATGGTATTTTATAATCTTTTGAACCGCCGCTGTCTATATATTTTAAGGTTTTTATGATAGAATATATATTTTTAATTTGACTGATTTTTTTTGAGTTTGGTATTTAATATTAAAAGGAGTAACCTATAGTAGTCATTATTATGTATTAAATATTGTGTTGTGTAATCATGTGGGTGATTATATGTTTGAGAATTGTGTTACTCCATTGTGGCACTGTTACTGTACATCCATAAATTTCAGCTGCCACAGGCGTTCATGAAAGACTTCAAGTCATAGGACACGGGTGGAGCGAAATTATTAGCAAGGGGCTAACCAGCAGAGATTGTTGTGAGGTCAGAAAACATGGATATCTATGACAAATCTGAGATGGGCTTCCGTTTACCTTCAAAGTTAACTTTATTGTTATTTTATTTTATTTTTTTACTAGTATAACATTCAAGTAAGCAAGACTTGTTATTTCCAATTGCTGCAAGCTGACATTGCCATAGATAGATTAGATAGGATGGATGAATAGAGTTGCAATCAAAATGATTTCCTGATACTTCAATGAATCCATCTTGCCTTCCACATGCTGCAGGTTTCCAGTGCCAGAGGACGCAAAGCAGCCCCAGAGCATCACTGAGCCACCACTGTGCTTGACTGTGTTCTTTTTTCATTCTTCTTCCTCCAGACATACTGCTGATTCATTGTGCTGAAAAGTTCCAGTTTTGTTTCATTGCTTCACAGAAAAGAATCCCAAATGTTCTGTGGCTTATTTATATGATTTTGAGCAGACTTTTCTTGTACTTTTGGGGCACGGGTGGCTTGGCGGTTAAGGCTCTGGGTTACTGATCAGAAGGGTTCAATCCCAAGCACTGCCAAGCTGCCACTGTTGGGCCCTTGAGCAAGGCCCTTAACCCTCTCTCCTCCAGGGGTATCATGGCTGACCCTGCGCTCTTGACCCCTACTTCCTAACATGCTGGGGTATTCAAATAAAATAATTTCACTGTGCTAATGTATATGTGACAAAGATATTTCGCAATCTTTTGCAGTCACTCAAGGGTTTTTCACAAACTCTCAGAAATCTGCTTGCAGCTGTTGATAGTTTTCTTTTTCCGCCCCGTCCATGTATTTCATACATTTTCTACCCCTTGCCAGTTCAGGTACTTCACGTGTTCTAGCTCAAGCACACCTAGTGCAACTAATGAAGCTCCTGATTAGTCGCATTAGGTGTGCTTGAGACAACACCTATTTTGCATATTTGTGTTGTGAGAGATTCTATTCAGGAGGTTGAATAATTTTGAAAATAAGTTGCATTTTCAGTTGAATTTGGGGAAAGCCCTTGAAGCATTCGCTGTTTTGAACTATTCCAATTGCTTTTGTTTGATTGGTTCATTGCAAACAGCTGTAAGTCTGTACATTTGGACAATAAACCTGATTTGCAGTGGAGATTGAAGTATCATGAAGTATCAAGTAGACAAGTATCATCTTCTAGTTGGAGAAATTATGTGCTCATAAGTGTTGGCTGTTGTGCTTATAGTGCTTACCTCTGGTTAAAGTCAAATGAAACATCCCAATGTCATGCAAGTTCTGGAGGAATGCACCCAAATGCATTTAAAGGTCTGCCCCACCCCTCACTCTATCATTAACTTCTCATAGAACATTTGGTTAACAAAGTTGGGAATTATCAAATGTTTAATTTTAGGCTGTTGTTCTATCCCACTTTACATAAGCGTAGTTAAATTGTTTTCCCTCAAGCCTTTTAGTTTTTATTTTTATTATTATTATTTTTTTTCAGAATCTGTCTAATGTAGTTGTGTTGAAGCTTTTAGCTTTTGGTTTAACAGTTAATATAGAAAACAATTATTACATTCTTGTTCTTAATTTAATATACACATTTAAGCTGAGATTTTAACCATTTCATCTACCGTGCTATAGGATTTTGTACATCTTAATCAAATATGCATTGCAAGTAAATGAATATTTATATAACTAAACATAACCCCCTGCCTGTGGTTTAGAATTTTACAATTTTACCTGAAAATCCTGGAATACCAGTGACCAACACCACATCTGAGAAATTTCAGATGTCACGCTCATTCATATTCACACATCTTGGCTAATCTGCAGTGGCACTGCGTTATGCAGTGTCTCCCATGATGTTCGTACAGTGGTGAATGGCTTCCTGGATATGAGTAAATGCTTTAGCTCCCTGGTCAAGGTCTCAAGCTCCATCAGTGGCATAATAGGAAGGCACATAGAGTTCATTTTTGAGGTTACATTTAGGTTTTTAATAAAGTGGACAGTTTCTAAGTTTCTGCACTTCACAGGTGGACAAAGTCTACTCATATTCAGAGATTTGTTCACTTCAAATTGTACAGAATAAGCAAGAGAATCTATGTTTACACAGTTAAAGCCAATATCTTTACTTAAGTGAATGCAGAATACAAATTTGTACAACAATCCCTAGCATAATATCTTAGTCATTCAATAAAAAGTTCACTAGAATATTTATTGTATAATGAAGATAAAACAACACATTCAAGGGAAACAGAATGCAGATTAGCGTAATTTTTTTCTATTGATTCTTTTTTTTTGTTGTTGTTTTCATCTAAAACATTTCATTTCATTCATGGCAACAAAGTCCAGCTTGTGCCGCCAAAGGTTTGAGCATCCAAACCGCAAACAGCTTCTTGAATTGAACTAGTAACTACAAACAATTACCAAATACATAGTTCTGTTTTTAGAAAAAGCCATAAAGCAAAGCAGTTTACTCTTGCACAGCAAAGTGAAGTTCTCTACAAATTGTTTTCCTCCTAAAACCCTTCATTTCACATTCAGTTCATTTTGTGATGTCTTAAGCAGCACTCAGACCAAGACGAGCAACTTCCTCTCTTTAGATTTCCTATGTGTATTTCTTGCATGTGTCTGCAGGGGGAATTGATAGACAAACCGGCACTTCGTCCAGCTTTTTTTGTTTGCATTTTTTTTTTAACATTGGGAATGAAATGTTGCTGAGAAATACCATGCACGATTTAGAACTCTTTTGGAAAAAAGCTCTAAACTGTGCACAAAAAAAAACTCCCTGATTCCTAATCTAGCTTGTGTGTGTGTGCACGCGCGCGTGTGTGTGTCAGTGCAAGTGCCCTGCATATCGTTACTCCACAGTGCAGTTTACAGCACTGCAATGGCATTATTGCTTATCTACCCTGAAAGGCATTAATTGTTGTAACACATTAGTGATAGACATCATCAAAATGGATTTCTAATGAACTTTTTGAAAGGTCGCTTAACAGCTAAACTTGTTCCCACACCAAGGCAGGGAAAGCTATAGACACCGAGGTCTGCATTAAGGTTACTCAGCATGAAATGGCTTTCTGCGGTACTTATAAAGTAGCCAATAAAATAGTGTGCCTTCTTAATATACAAGCACTTAAGGGTTTAAGGTTAACAGTCATTTTCTCAACTGTGCACATACAGAGGATGCTGTTCATAAACAAGGAAATGTCTTTAAAGGGCAGATGATGATAACCAATTTTAATTCTAAATCCTATTATTGTAAATGCTGTGTGAATGAGCCTTCTTAATGGCGCTGTGTGCTGGGCTGTGTGTTCAGAGACTGCATAGATTAACATCAGCTTATTGCCAGCTGCTATTGTGCCTGTTAAGGCAGAGAGGTATCTAAAAAGGGGACAAGAGCACACAAAGTGGGGGGAAATAGATAGCAAATTTAAAGAGAGGGAGCCTTTTTTTGCCAAACCTGACTGTACAAACATGTGCAATCCAGCAGAGAGATTGGTTTTGCATTGTCTAGCATTTGAACTGTCTTTTTGCTGCTGAATCCCCTGATGCTTCTTCCAGCTGAAGGGGGCAGTGAGGTGCGAGGCAGGCGAAAGAAGCATGGACGAAAGAGCCTCAGTATGGAGCGATAGATGCGAAAACTGAGATTCGCGCACACGCGCGCACACACACACACACACACACACACACACACACACACACACACACACACAACAACAACAACAACAACAACAACAGAGCGTCTGGAGCTGCCAGAGTGGCCTCTCTCAGTCTGGAGAGGATCAATATTCTAGCGAGCCAATTCAACAAACGAAAATGGGAAGTGTGATCTGTACATAGTATGTATGTATTAGGTTTTAGTATTTACAATATGTAAATAATAATGGAGGCATTAAGTGACTCTGATGAAGGTTCCATGAAAGGAGTGTATCAATCACATTTGACCAATTCGTTTAAATTGTGATGCAAGTCAGTTGAGAAAAATTGTCACTAATTCTCATTTGAAGGGCCATTGCCTTGAGGCTTGAAATGAATCCTTGGTTGTGAAAGTAGGCAGTGTGTTCAGCAGCCTTGGCCAACCCCTCCCACAATGTGTACAGTAAAGGAAGAAAAAAAAAAAAGCTTTCCTTAATGTTACAGTATTCCTTTTACAAAAACAAAAAGAGAGAAAAAAAGAGACAGTGGAGTTTCAAACTTACAGCACTGTTACAATTTCTTAAGGACAGACAATTACCATTATTAATGGGAACGCAACCCATAAAACATCCTTCTTTCAAATAAAAACACTTTGATTATTAATAGCAGTAATAAGTCAGATTCAAAGAAAGTACAGTATAGTTAACAAAATAGTAAATATTAACCAGTGAATACTCTACTTATTAAGGATCTCGCCTTGTAAACCTGGCAGTAATCCACAAAAATATACTTTTTTTTTCTTCAATCCAGTGAAAGTACAATACATACGTACTTACACCGACGGTGATATATATTAAAGTTGCTATATACATAACAAAAGGAAAGGTTTGGCTCAAATCTTTCATTTACAAACAGAACGCAGAGTGTGTGTTCATGGCTTTAGATATCTGTTTAAAGATCTGGTTTGTATTTCGTTTTTTTTAATAGTTTGTAACAAAATACATTACAACAGAACTAAGAGGAAATGAATAGTGAAAGAGAAATGACAATTTTCAAACCAAAACCTTAACTAACAAATGTACTTTGGCTTTTTTTTAACCATTGTTTGAGCTGCATTTTAATTTAGGACTCTTGTCTCCAGTTCAACTGGACTACTTTTTATACTTACCTTTTCCATTCTAAAAAGAAAACAAAGTTGTGTTTCAAAAGCAAAAAAATAGCACAAAAATGAGTGTCTTCCTATGTTAAACGGTATAAGTGTGATCTTATTTTAGTCATGAGCCTCCCTTTGTACACCAAAACCTTTTTTGAAACATACTCAATCTTGAACAAATTACCATGTTTGTAAGTGTGTATAAAGTTAGATTATTAAAGAGGCCAGCTGCAAATGGCCTAAACTTGCTCTGGTTGTGTACAACCCTGCACATTCAACAGCAGAAATAGCTACTACAAGTGCCAGACCAGACCAGACAAGACTATCCTGAAACATCTCCATACATCTTCCTTTTTTCCTTTAAATGTTGGACTTTCGCTAAATCGGAACTGCTTAAAGTACCTGATAACAACTGTTCTAAGCAACCTAACCAGTCTGAAGAACTGATTTCTCTCTCACCACTCAGCTGCGCCATTAATTCTGTCAATTAATATGTCAGGACAGCTGAAATTTCCTTCTGTGCACCCGCCTCCTATCAGAACAAGCCAAATGAAAATAATCGAATAATGATAGTTATTATCCGACTTTAATTTCAATATGTTTGGATATCTTGAATTTTCTTTGCCACTCCCACAGCTTTCCCAAACAAAAAAAAAGTTAAATAATAATGATAATAATAATAATAATAATAATAATAATAATAATAACAATCATCATAATAATAATCATAATAATAGCAATTATAACCCTCCCTGCTTCTGGCCGATCACTCCCTCTCCCCTATGTGGCCTGTCTTGCCCTCCCTGGTCATTTTATGTTACCCAGGAGTCCATACGCATGCGTTTGACAGAGGGGCTGTGGCGCTCATCGGCTCCAGGTGCGAGGGCTCGGCTCAGGCCAATTGGCGGCGAGTGGAAATCAGCACGTGGGTCCTCACGGTCGCTGCCGTCATACGAAGAGCATGAGGAGCTCAGGCTGTCCACCGGTGAGCGGCCCATGTCAGGACGGCTGGAGGAGGGAGGCTGCTGCTGTTGTTGTGGGAATCCGGATGGAGTGACACGCTCACGTGGAGGTGAGATGGGCTCTGACTTGATGGTGAGGTTTGGGCTGGTGTTAATGGACTGGTTGGAGCCCTGAGGTAAATGACCACCACCCCTGAGAAAGGACAGGATGAAAATATTAACTACCTGAATGACAAGAAGGTACACACACACACACACACACACACACACACACACACACACACTTTTACATTTATTCATTTAGCAGATGCTTTTATCCAAAGCGACTTACAAATGAGACACACACACACACACACACACACACACACACACACACACACACACACACACACACACACACATGCACAACCATATGCGGGAACTTTGGACACACACGCACATAGCTGCTTACACTATTGAGAGAGCAAGACAGAGCAGGACATAAATTCCACATAGAAAATTTTGTTGCCAACATATGCATGTGACCTTATGGCAGCATATAGGCTTATGTGTGTTGTCTATGTGTATATGCATGTGTTTCTGCACGCTGTCTGTGTTACTCACACCAGTGAGCTGAGAGCTACTTGGCCCAGTTGGTGCTGTTGCCATGCCGACATGGAGCCCAGCGAGAGCCCCGGAGAACCGAAGCCTTGTAGCGAGGAAAGCTCAGCGCTGCTCAGGGAATATTCTAGAACAACACAACATGGGTCACGAGTGAACACAACACACACCTCCGCACCTCAGGAGAACACACATCACACTCCTCTGCATCTCAGAAGAGCACACCTCACACACCTACACACCTCAGAGAACATTCTGGGTGCAGCAGATGAGTGTTTGTGTGTGCACATTACTGTCATTTTGTAACTTAATTTTGTCATCACCGCTTGACTGTCATTACTTGTTATGGTTATCATATACAGTACATCATATATGTGACTGACCATGCTATGCCTTTTCAGAGTAATAAAGGAGTCTGACTGTCAGTGTATAGAATTTGTCTACATGATGAATGAGAACTCTCTCTGTGTGTGCGCACGTATAAACTCACCGGTGTTGTAGGCAGTTGGCATGCCAGAGTAGAGCAGGCCTTGTGGTGGTAGACTCGGGGTGGTGACGGACACCACAGGTGTGGCAAGAGGCTGGGTTGACTGAGAGCTGCTTATCCTCTGAGTGTTCTGCACACACCACACCAAAGCCAGATACACTTAATGAAACACACACACACACACACACACTACTGTATTTCAACACCATGACTTGTGATATTAAGAACCATGATTTTTAAATTAAGATTCGAATTGCTTTTTCCTGACTGCCACTGATGAGGTTTATATGTTTCATCCTGGATGGACTGGAGCACACGGACATGGATTAGACAAATAAAAAATATAAAGTGCTAACACCTGAGGCTTTGTATGGATTTTTTTGGCCACCACAGTGGGGCGCTGTAGCTTCATCAAAATGATACAATAATTTACAAAATTAGCTTGGATCAACAGTTCACTAGCCAGCTTGTGTTCAAAAGAACTCGGACATGCTCCATATTAGCAGTGTGATCAAACAGCTGCGGTTTAATCTGTACCATACTTTACATTAAAATTAAAATCTTTACATTGCAAAATTAGATGATACTTTAAATGGCTTGTGCTACTTACATATTTCTTGTACTCTTCCCTTTATCTTCTATTTACATAATAATAATAGTAATAATAATAATAATAATAATAATAATAAACTCAAAATATTATACTAAAGAAGGTATAACTCGACAGGAGACAGGAAGAGCACACTCATTTACAGCTATTGCAGAGCATTTTTCAGAATATATATATATTTTTTCAGCCAAAAAGATTCAATTTAAAGTAAATATGGGGAAGATTCCTTTCAAGCCTTTACCTTGAATTCCCCCAAGTGCTTTATGCAGTGTCAAAACAAACCACTTGCCTGGTGTGTTTAAGGTAATGCAGTGACTCGTTATGAATACATCTCAGTGAGGTGACAAGCATGCAATGCAAGCATTCCCTCACTCCTGGAAATTGTGTCCATGCAGTGTATATACACACACGCACACTGATTTCTATCATTGTGGAATATTTCCATTGACTTGTCTATAATCAATCAGAACACAATAATGCTATAACTACACCTACCCCTAACTCTAAACCGTAAGTCTTTTGGCCCTTTAATTCTTAGTGTAAGCCATTTTCCACATTGAGACCTGCCAAGTGTCCCCACAAGGTCATAACTGGCTCATATTCTTTTCATTGTGGGGACAATTAGTCCCCATACAGAGATATCACCAAACACAACACACACAGACACCAAACACTTAGGAAAAGCATAGGCATAATACACGGTCAATGATTTCACGTCAAAGAATTTTGCTTCAACTTTAAAGTTCAGCTGCTGAATATTTTCACAGTAATGCAAGACTTCAAAGTGGTTTAAAACTGAACAAAGGTTAGCTGTGTTTCTCCAAAAGTCATTATTCTACAATATATTCATACAAAAGTTATAGTGAGAAATTATTCTGTTGGAAAAATGACTCACTGAATATGCATGTAAAAGACCTATAGGCATCTCTAAAGGAGTCATACATTATCATGACTCAGATAATATCTCTCTATCATTTTGCATAAACCTCTGTACTTTTTGGAGGGAAAAAAACAGCTAGCTGTGGTTGGCCTCTCCCTTTGACAGGATGACATCATTCTGGCCTGTGCTCTATCTTTGTATGACATCATCCCAAATGAAGAAACCAGACTCTAGAAAAGGAAGAAAACTCTCTGGAGAGCAAAAACTGGAGAGCTGCAAGTAAATACTGAAATTATTGATTAATGGGTCTCAGGAGATTTATTTCCCAGTGAGTGATCACACACACACACACACACACACACACACACACACACACTAAAGAAAATAAGAGAGAGAGAGAGAGAGAGAGAGAGAGAGACAGAGAGAGAGAGAGAGAGAGACTGGAGGAACTGAGACAGTTTGTGGTAGTTGGTATTTTCAAGCTGAACCTGACCAGACTGAAGAAAACATGCAGTGTACGTGAGAGACACAAAGCTTGCAACAGACTGATTTTACACAGCACACTGGTAAACACATACAGAATTCAGCTTAGCCAGGTTTAAATGGCATCCGGCTTAAGCAAGTGCACTCATATAAATCATTTTTTAAATAATGTGTTGCTTTGCTAGTTTAAAAGGTGAGGGCTCAAATTCTTCATACAGGCAAACTGTGCAACTCACCAACTCCATCTCCTCCTCCTCCGACTATTCACAACAGAAAAAGAATAGAGGACTAGATCAGTGTAGAATCGAGCACAACACCCACTACAACTTTTGCAAATAAACCCCCAGATACACAACTTTTACAATAGTGAACGACAAATAATCGAAATGCTAATCAAGTTACCTGTAAAGCCGTCCACCAGTCAAATGAATTGAACTCACTAGTCAAATTTGTTCACTGTTTATAGCACACTGTGGTTTCAGTTTGGTTGTGTACAAGAGCTATCCAAATAAAATGAATCCCACTTAGCTCATTTGGTGTAGAGCATTGTAGGAGAGCTGGTCTTTAAATGCTCAAGGAATGCTCTCTCGGGGACTTGACCTCATCACTAAGGTGTGCTTAACCTTTTATGTGAGATTCATCAGTATGGTGGCCACTGAACCCAAAAACTACACAAAATCCTTGACTTCTTCCTTATATACACCACCTCCCCTACTTACATTAGCAGATCTTACTGGAGGGGATGGGAAAAGAGTGACACCACAGGGGAGTAACAAAACGCACTGGGCTGAGGATGTACTGTAGTAATCATGCAGAAAAGTGATGGCTGACAAAAATTAGCAGCTAAACAGCTTTGGTTTAACATGTAAGAATACTGCTATTACAACTCTATCAAAAGTTTGATAATTAAGTGGAGAAAAGATACAAAGTGTTAAAGGTGTAAAAATATGTATGTCAGTACAAAGTCAGGAAATTTAGTTAGGTGTTCATTAGCACAGATGTTTATTTATATTTATATAAATATAAATATATCTTCTTTCAACCTTGTCTAATAGTCTGAATCTGCGCAAGTATCATCAGCTTATGTGTACCTTAGAAATGAGTAGTGTTCATTAGAAGGAGATCCAAATAAATAAGGGCAGCTGTGTCTCAGTCGGTAGAGCGGGTTGTCCACTAATCCACTAATCGTAGGGTTGGTGGTTCGAATCCCGGCCCGGGTGATCCCATGCCGAAGTGTCCTTGGGCAAGACACTGAACCCTAAGTTGCCCCCGATGGCAAGCTAGCACCTTGCATGCAGCTCTGCTACCATTGGTGTGTGAGTGTGTCTCATTTGTAAGTCGCTTTGGATAAAAGCGCCTGCTAAATGAATAAATGTAAATATATAAATATAAATAGTCAGAGATCTGTCTACTCGCTCTCAGGTAGAAGACCTAGTTGTAGCTGGTCTTCCATTTGTGCCCAGGCCACAACTGTCTTAAGACTCAATCAATAACATTGAGAAGATATGACAAGGGCAACAAGATATTATCTGGCTCGCACTCTGGGCTTCTGATTAAGCCTTCATCCCCACTCTGTCACACTAGGAATGTGATTAATTTAATGCCATTATATCCTAATGACAGGCTGTCTGCAGGGCACACTGCCTGCCCCTGCATTAGCCTGTCTGTCTAAGGCACACAGAGGGGGAGTCCTCAATCCAAACACACACACACACACACACACACTTAACCACTTAATCCACCAGGCTGCTAATATCACCAGCCTGGAATGTAGATTCTATTTTGATTCGTATACAAACCTCAGTACTTCCAGATGCTGGAAAGCAAAAACACACATACTCACATTTTACACAGAGCAGCCAATGCACGCGAATGACCCTAGGTAACCTTGGCAATATTTCTCAAACAACTCTGTAAGCACACCATGCTGAGCGGCACGCAAGGCTGAAACAAGCCCATCCTGGGCCAACTCTGGAAAGCCAAACCCCCCCACCGATTTTCATTTTAGCTTTGCCGTGATTTATGAAGACGACAGGCTAGTATTGCCTCAGGTGTTGAATGTGGTCTGAACTGTCAGGGCCATAATTATAATCATTAGAGAGGCCCTGTAATTTCTACATAAATAATTGAGAGAGTGTGATGGCACCTGGGCTTCAGAGATATTCCACTCTGCTGCTTCTTTTGCATCTACACCTCCAATTTTCCCTTTGTATACACAAATGCAGTGTGAAAGGACTTCACGGACAGTAGTAACAGGGACAGTACAGACCGTCTAATAAAGCTGCATTAGCAACAATAGCAAAACAAAAGTAAAACTAGAAAACACCCTTGTGTGTGTCCTCTATTACATACCAAATATGAAGAGAAATAACATTTGTCATTCATACTCACCAGTGGAGGCATCATTCCCTTACTGGACGGCGGTATGACCACTCTCAGGTCTGGCTTTCGGTTCCCCATAACCATGTTGCCCCCTGGCGGAGGCGGTGATTTCGTGGGCATAACTTTTCCCAGTCCATTCCCACTGCTGGTACCCAGAAGTCCTGGCGAGCCCCTGGGGTTCACAAAGCCGTTTCCTGTGGAGACACACCGAGATGTAGCGCATCATGGGACGTTGTTCCAATCATCCGATTCCCATCAGCCGCAAGCCGAGTCGACAACACGCCATTACGCAGCTGCAGTCATGGCATAGAGTGGCATGCAACGTTAACCGTTCCCAACCCTCTGGGATAGTTATAATAGACTCTTTAATTATCCCACACATTTACGAAAATAAAATGAGCGTTTTAGAACTGATGAGCCCGCGGTTCTCTCAGTGAGTGAATGTATCAAAGCCGGCTTTGTGCGTCCATGGATGAGGGAGGCAATTCAGTTTAACAAATGTAGTGTGACTCGAGCTTTTTAAGATGCGAATGGCTAAAGTCGTTAGAGTTGAGCGCAACCACTTACTGCCATAAAAAAAACTATTAAAGCTCCACTGGGGAGAAAAAAGTATAAAGCTTTACTAGTTGTTCATTGCAGGTAGAAATCAAGTTCTACTGTACCATTCCTACGTAAACAACCTCCTGTCATTCTTATATTTACTACTTTGGGTGGCTGTGGCTCAGGTGGTAACACGGGCTGTCCACTAATCGTAGGGTTGACCGTTCGATTCCCGGCCCACATGACTCCAAATGCTGAAGTGTCCTTGGGCAAGGCACTGAACCCCAAATTGCACCCGATGGCAAGCTAGCACCTTGCATGGCAGCTCTACTACCATTGATGTGTGTGTGTGTGTGTGTGTGTGTGTGTGTGTGTGTGATTGGGTGAATGAGAATATATATTAAAATAAATAAATAAAAACGATATATAAGTGCAGACCAGACCATTACTTTGGACCTGTACAAAAAAGAAATATCCTGGACATGGGATACGTTTTTCTGATGTAATTAGCTCAGTCCTTAATGGACATCTAAAGGATTTTAAGTTTATAATCTTTTAGGCTATATGCATAATTTCTCTTTATACCACATACAAACAAAAAACAATTAGATGTTACTATACGACCAAAAATGGTTATAATTGTACTCATGATGTAAATTTTAACATATAAACTAATTTTTAACACAAACTCTCTTTTTTTAAAACATAAACTACTAAGAGCTCATAAATAGTTTACAAAGTACCAGCTTTTAGTCTGCTTAATATAAAATACTACACAGGATCTTGGCTGGCTAATTAACAAACAAATAAATAAATAAATAAATACAGTTCAAAAGTAGAGAAAACGAGTGCAATCTATTGTGACTGCATCTATATGTTTGACGTCATGGCCATCCATATATTTATTGCCGGATTTTCCAGCTGCCTGTGTGAACATCAGCTCGTTACCAAGCTGTCTTTCTACCATCTGCTGGCCCACATTGTTGGAGTTTCCTTCACATGACCGCTTGACTTATTCTCCAACAATCACGGGTCACTTGGCCACACGAACATGCAACCCCGGCAAAACAAACACAGGAATTACTACTGGCCACTGAAAATACACCCTCAAAACACAAACGTCCACTGTGCACTGTAGAGACAGAGCATGCGCTTGCTCTGTGAACTGGGAACAAGCAGTTTTCCTGTTGTGTGTTATCATATGGTCAAAGAGCCTCACTGGTTTCAACTGAGCAACCAAACAAAACAGCTCCATAAAGCAAACATGTGAGAAATCCATTACAGGAAAAGAGTCATTTCATTTCCACTTGCTTGTCATTTAGCATGCTTAGCAAAGCATGATGCTATTTCCAGGTATTTTTCTCCATGGTCTCTCTCACCTTTGATTTTCTGTGAGCGACAGCTACGGGACAGAGGGAGATTATTATGTAGGAAAAGACATGGAGATGTCTGACCAGAGTTCTAGATTTTTCATGCTTTTGCACATAACTTTATCTACTGTTACCCACTTAGTCGATGCACTGTACTGTATATATGCATGAATAAACGTTTTATCATATATTGGCTGCAAGACAAACCATATCATGTTGTACTGTGTTCATCTAAGACTGGCAAACAGTCAAAAAAAAAAAAAAATAGGGTCTGTTCAAGTGCTTCTCTGAAAATACATTCCATACAGTGAATTCCTTAAGGTTTTTACCCTGTACTGTAAACTCTTGATCTTAATCATTTCTGAAATATTCTGAATTGCTTTGTAATTGTGAAAATTTGATTATTGAAAACAATATACAAATAATTCAGAAGAAATGAAAAATTTTATGCAAACTATACAGTAGAACATATCTAAAGACTTTTGTAATGACATTTTTTAAATAAACATCAGCTTTACACCTAGATAAATATCTGCATATCAATCAATCAATCAATAAATAAATAATAATCAATATTTGCCCTTCATTCAAGACACAAAACTGGAACAAATCCTTAGTTCCAAAAATACATGAGGAATCGATAAGATATGGGGAAAACCATGTTTCTTTCACAAGTGTCTCTATATACAAATATTGTAGGAATCAAGTGACATAATTTTACTGAGGTTTACATGCATGCACATAGCTCTAAGCAGAGAAGATGCATTTACCACTAAACTATGACTTACGCTTAACTTTTACGAGTTTAGAAAAAATGCTGAACAACAAAAAACGCTTTCTGAAGCTATACCCTTGGCATAAGAAACACACCAGAGTGCAGTACTTGCTGGACCCATAAAACCTTTAGTAAACAATATAAAATTTGAACAGGAAATATAAGAGTATGCATGGGAGTATGCATGTGGCTGGTGGGAGGGGTCTGTGCAAAACTGATGCAGAGAGGAAGGCACATGTGTTGGTATTACTGTAAAAAGGCACAACAACATCAGGCAGCAGCATCTCTGATAAAGATCAGTGGCAGGGCTAATCTATATCATTGCCTCGAATCAATCCAAAAGTTCTGAAACTTGGAGGTGTTGCCTTGCACACAGCAACCGAAACTCAACAAAGGAGCAGCAAACTTGTAGTTGTGTGACGTTAAACCCACACTTGGCTCAGCATGTATATACACACACACACACACACACACACACGTGGGGGGTTTCCTCCAGCTACTCCGGTTTCCTCCCCCAGTCCAAAGACATGCATGGAAGGCTGATTGGCGTGTCCAAAATGTCTGCGTTGTATGAATGGGTGTGTGAATGTAAATGTGCCCTGTGATGGACTGGCACCCTGTCCAGGGTGTACCCCGCCTTGTGCCCGATGCTTCCTGGGATAGACTCCAGGTCCCCCGTGACCCTGATAAAGGAGTAAGCTGTAGAAGATGGATGGATGGATGGATGGATATATGAGGAGGCAAACAAAACACCATAATTTGATACAGAGGCTGATTTACAAAATAATATAATAATAATAATAATAATAATAATAATAATAATAATAATAATCTTTTAGGCAACCCAACTACTTTATAAACTACAATGGATGGAATATTGACCAAGACAACTGTTTAATTACAGTGGTGTGAAAAAGTGTTTGCCCCCTTCCTCATTTCCTGTTCCTTTGCATGTTTGTCACACTTAAGTGTTTCGGAACATCAAACCAATTTAAACAATAGTCAAGGACAACACAAGTAAACACAAAATGCAATTTGTAAATGAAGGTGTTTATTATTAAAGGTGAAAAAAAATCCAAACCATCATGGCCCTGTGTGAAAAAGTGATTGCCCCCCTTGTTATAACATACTATAACTGTGTTGTCCACACCTGAATTCAATTTCTCTAGCCACACCCAGGCCTGATTA
>JAFFST010045033.1:4853-35621 GCA_022414735.1 Noturus placidus | reverse complement strand
TGACAAACATGCAAAGGAACAGGAAATGAGGAAGGGGGCAAACACTTTTTCACACCACTGTACCTGAACTGGCAAGAGGCAGAAAATATATGAAATACCTGGATGGGGCGGAAAAAGGATTGCAACCAGATTTCAGAGAAGGCAGGTTGTGAAAAACCCTTGAGTGGCTACAAAAGACCTGCAGCGAGACTTGGTGGTAACAGGCACTGAGGTTTCAGTGAGCACAGTATGGAGTGTACTAAACGCAGAAGGTTTCCATGCCAGAACTTCCAAGACGTGCACCACTACTCACCCAAAAACACAAGAAATGTCTGCTCAAAATCATATAAATTCAATTCAATTCAATTCAATTTTATTTGTATAGCGCTTTTTACAATAGACATTGTCTCAAAGCAGCTTTACAGGAATATAAACACAGTAAAAGTGAGAAATTATCCCAACTGAGCAAGACACTGAGTGGCGACAATGGCAAGGAAAAACTCCCTAAGATGTTTTAAGAGGAAGAAACCTTGAGAGGAACCAGACTCAGAAGGGAACCCGTCCTCATCTGGGTAACAACAGACATTCTTAAAGAGACAATTATTGGTTTAAATGTAATCTGTTTGGCTTTGAAAAGCCTTTGTCCCAGCAGTCTGGATTTGGAGTAGATGAGAGCTCCATCCAGAAGTAGGACCTCCGAGACCGATCATGCAGGTCCGGAGAGCAGAAAGGACCAGGATCTCCAACATAAATAAGTCACAGAAGTTTTGGGATTCTTTTCTGTGGAGCGATGAAATGAAACTGGAACTTTTCAGCAGGACGGATCAGTGGTATGTCTGGAGGAAGAAGAATGAAGAAGGAACACTCTGTCCACAGTCAAGCACAGTGGTGGCTCAGTGATGCTCTGGGGCTTCTTTACATCCTCTGGCACTGGAAACCTGCAGCATGTGGAAGGCAAGATGGATTCATTGAAGTATCAGGAAATCATAGGAGAAAACTTCATGCCGTCTGTGAGGAAGCTGAAGCTTGGGCTTCACTGGACCTTTCAACAGGACAATAATCCCAAGCATACATCACATTCCACCAATACTTGTTGCAGAAGAAGTCCTGGAAGTTTCTACAGGGCCATCATAGTCAGCTGACTTGAACCTCATAGAAAATCTCTGGTGGGATTTGAAGAAGGTGGTTGCAGCACACAAACCCAAGAATATTACTGAACTGGAGGCCATTGCTCATGACGAGTTGACTGAGATTCCTCAGGAATGCTGAATGGTGTCTGGCTATGCATCTCAGTTACAGCAGGTCATAACAGCAAAAGGGTGCTCTACTAAGTACTAAATATGCTTACCATGAAGGGGTTGAATAATTTTTAAACTGAAGTCATTATAAGTTGCATTTTCAGTTGAATTTGGGGAAACCACTTGAGGCATTAATTGTGTTGAACTATTTCAGTTGCTTTTGTTTGATATGTTCATTGCAAACAGCTGAAAGTCTGTAAATTTTCCACAATAAACCTGATTTGTGCAATGAGGGGTTGAATAAATTTGATTGCAACTGCATAAACAGCAGAAGTGAAACTTTCAGACAGAGCTGCAGGCGTGGGTTGACAGGAAGTGTGTACCATATGTATGTGGAGTATGTAATAGTGCTTGGCCAAAGCTGTGGTCAGTGTAGGGGGCTTTGTGGCAACACCTCAGTGGTGTTCTGAAACATTGCAACTTCCCCTGCCTGCACCTTCAATCATGCTTTCTTTCTGACCGTCCACACTGAGACACACTCATAAAAGCAGTGCAGGATTTCCAGTACTAAAAAAGCTGTAACGCAAAGCACTGAAAAGACTGAACATTAACGTATATATTAATGGCAAATTCCTAAACAACCACATTACATTAGGCTCTCATAAACTGTAGTAATTCTGGTGCTAATCTGTTGGTTGGTGCTATATCTCTGCTGTCGCTATGAGAAGTTAGAGGTCACAGGGGGACATTGCTAGCAGTTACGATGGTGTTTTAAGGAGAAATTTTCAATGATCTCAAACAAAGGGGTCAGATTTTGCTGTTAGTTCCTAAAAACAAGAGAGAACTTACCGTTTTTAGGCTAGCATAAAACTTTTACATTAATGAGAAGTCCAACATACAGTGCTGTGGAAAATTATTTGCTGATTTTCGTGATTTTTCTTCTCTTTTTGTGCACACCTCTTACTAAATTGGTTCAGAAATTGTAACTAAATCTAAGATAAAACAAAGGCAACCCATGAAAACACAAAATCCAGTTTTTAAATGATAATGTTATTTATTGAACAAAAAAAAGTTGCCCAATATCAACTGGGCCTGTGTGAAAATGTATTTGCCCCCTTAGTTACTAATTCCCCAAATCAATGAGACTGCATTCATAATGGGGTTCAGATGTACTAGATGTAACCAGGTCTGATTACTGCAGACCCTGTTCAATCAGATCAACACTTAAATAGAACTTCTTCAACAGCATGAAGTTGGTTAAAAGGTCTTACAGTAACACACTATGCCAAAATTGAAAGAAATCCCAGAAATGATGAGGAAGAAGGTGATTGAAATACAGTCTGGGAAGGGGCACAAAGGCTCTGGGTGCCAAAGAACCACACTGAGAGCCACAACCAGATTTTAAGTTTAAGTTTAATGGGCAGCTATCACCCGTTTTTCACATGGGTGATAGGTGTTGGATAACTTTTTTGCTTCAATTAAAAAAAAAAGTAAAAAATAAATAACACCTGTATTTTTGTTCACTCGGGTTCCCATTGTTTTATGTTGTATTTTGTTTAAAGAACTAAAACTGTTTAGTATAAAGATATACACAAAAACATAAGAAATCAAATACTTTTTTCACAGCACTGTAGAAGAAGTGGAGACAACTAAATTTGGACTCTAGTTACAGAATGCAATGCAGAGACTCAGAGCTACCTAGTATACAGGAAAGACTCAACTAGTTCTTAGCCAACTAAGAGATGACAACCACGATGGTTTTGATCAAGAATAGGAGGATCAGCATGAAAGTTGAAGCTCTGGAACCTTATCTGTTTGAGCAGAGATTATAGATAAGGTGGTGAGACAGGTGGACAGACTAAAAAACTGAAGTGTTGCTGCATTGTTCTTTTTACATAGAGATGAAGCGAGGGCTAAATACCACTAGTGCTACTATAAATAGAAACCATTAACCAACGTGCAAAACAGACCAGCTAGTTAATGTTAGTTAAATGCCAAGTCAGAATTTAATCATAAAATAATTATTTTGCATAACTGAGGATCACGTATCAATAATAAATATTGATATACAAGACTTCAACCAACCAAGAATTCTTTGCTCTCTATCAACATCCATTTTACTCCCACATGCAGATTTCTAAGAGAGGAAATTAGTTTGATTGATTCTAATTACTGAGATATTTAAAATAATAAAATATATAATATTAAGAAACAGATCAAATTGTTGACAGACAGACAAAAATAGCTTATTCTTTCTCGCCCAGAGCTTTAAACCTCTCCACAGGTTCGTCCCTCAAAGCAGAAAGACATAAGAGAATCAGGAGGAAATATGGCTCCAGTGATGTAAACATTAACATCACTTTACAGTTAGACCCCCTAAGGTGCGAGGTAACGCTCTACTGACCTGCACTGCCCGTGCTGGGTGGCCTGTGGGGGGCACCAGCAGGCACCATGTTTCTTTGAAGAGAGGTCTGGGGAGGGGACAGCATGGTGGCTTCGCTTAGAGAGGCTGTAGCAGCAGCTGGCAGGCCCTGGCTACTCAGAATGCCCCCGGGGTTGTAGCTCATGGAGTTGGGGTTTGTCACCGGCACGGCCACATGCATGGAGAAATTCTGCTGCTGCAAAGCTGTGGGCTGCAGGGAGAAGAACCAATGCATGCAAAGCAACACACACACACACACACACACACACACACACACAGAGGTTTAGTGGCTTTTGATCGGAGAAGTTATCAGGTACAAGCACACAATAGTATAGAATAACGCAAGATCATAACTCCACCATCGGACCTGAGGTGGATTTTATTCATATTAATTGTTATCCAGTTAGCTTTACTCAGAGCCATACAATTCCAGGGTTAAGATTCATATTAGCTTTGTGTGTGAGCACATACATATCTCCAGGCCTTTATCAGAAGTGAAAGAGGACTCATGGCCTTTAGTGCTTTTAACAAACAATAGAGTAAACCAGAAGATGGATTTCACAGTGGAAAAGGTAATCTCGGGAGATAAATCTCAGGATCACCTTCAGCTATCCAGTGTAAGAAACACAGTCAACTGTCTGTTATAGGAGTGTTTTTGAACGGTGCACATATCCAGTCAACACGTATAAGAACACAGGGATACTGTATACATGAATTAACATGCATAGATCAGTATGACATCACCATTCCAGCATGGCAATAGTCAGCACTGCACTCTAATAAAACAACCATATTAAAAAAAAAAAAAAAAATAGATACAATTTGTTAGATCAGACTTCTATCTACTTGCAAATCCTTATAAATGATTAGGACACTGAGCAAAATGTAAGCTATTTTTCTTTTCTGTTGCAATAAGTGAACATATCAAGCATACTGTATTTTTATAAAAGTAGAATATATATGAACAGTCCAGTGCTGATTAACCTCAGTGATATCTGGGTGGGTCAGTGTGAGCAGTGAAATTGAAACCACTCCATTGGCAGCACACTACAGTGAGCACGTTAGTGATATTATTAGTGTGTTAATGGCACAGAGAAGTGGTGCTTTGTTCATGTGCAGATTGGACAGTGGAGGTTGCTTGTCTTCTAAGAGTCTCAGGTGCAAAATGTTATGGTCACCACTCACAATAAGATCACCATTGTATCAAGGAAAAAAAACTTAAAATGTAAAATGTCTTCTGGTTGTATAAAATGTCTTCATATGAGCTTGAAGTCTGGAGGTAGATGAAGCAGGCTGATTGATGCCTTTCAAGGACTAAAGGAACTGGCCAGTCAAGGAAATGGGTCTTTAATGAGAGAACATGAGACAGAGAAAAAGGGAGAATACTTAAGCTCTCCAAAATTCTTTTCTCTCACACATGACCCAGGTATAATTCAGGTCTGAAGGTAATAGATTCAATTTCCAGATCTACAAGGATGCAAAAATTCGACATGTGGAACTGAACTCATCAATCACTACAGCTTTCATATCTGTCTAAAGTCGTATTGCTGCAGTGAACTAAAAGAGACGTCCCAGGGAAATATTTTTCATGGCAGGGTAAATCTCTCGGTGGTTAAAAAAAAAAAAAAAAAAAAAAAACAACCTCATTATTTGAGGCATTCAGCTAGAATTCAATGAATTGTATGATTAGGGCAAAGCCTAATATTGTTAAATTAGCTCTGCAGTCGAGTTTTACAAAAGGTTGACACCTATCCAAACAATGTGATCTTATCGGGTGTACAAAAAATAGCGTAGAATTAAATAATGAACAGAGGGAAACAAAATACACTTCCAACTAAAAAAATGTGAAAGGTTAATACTTAAAAAGGACTGCATAAAAACTGTGCACAAAGGTTGTAGGTTGGGGTAATGAGTGGAAAAAGAAGAAAAACTAAATAGGGAAGGAGCATCCTTTCTGCCACAAAGCCAAGCAAAAATATTACATTTACTTACGATTTTATGATTTCGCATCATATTATCAAACTCCTCATTAATTTTTTTATATTTTTCTTCTGTGTGGGGTGTGAGGACATATGAGGCATCAGGGTCCGGGCTATCGCAGCCTCTGTGTTCTTTCTTGTTTAAGGCCTGTAGTGAATATCAACATAAAAACAGGGATCAACAAAAAACTGCAGAAGAGAAAGCAGTACTTACACCAGAGCGCTTGTATATTAAATCACTCTCTTCATTTAGTTTGCCCAAACGATCATCCATGAGGGGACTATGGCCAAAACAGTCATCAGGATCAGGACTGGCACAGTCATTATGGCCTTTGGTTCTTAATTTCTGCAATAAAAGTGGAAAATTCACATACAATGCACACAGGCAGATGCAAACACAATAAGACTGTAGAAACTTATTTAGGCTTACATTTCTGAGGATACAAATTACATATACACAGTTAATTATTTATTTACACCGACCTTATATATTGCATCTACTAGGGGTTTAATACAATAGTACTATATGTATCTGTTTAGTGTTCCATATCCATATTTGTATTTGAACTAGAAGTGGGTGTGGCCTATATGTTAATTTTAAATGTGAAGCCTACAACTACACATGTGCTTGGAAACACTGAGGGAAAAAAAACAAGGATACTGGAAAAAAAGAGCAATTTTTCATTCATGCAACATAACAATAAATCAGGGAACTATTGTTTACAGTTAACAATAATAGCCACCTAATGCTGTTTCGTTTCTCACATTGCAGAAAATCAGAAAAGTTCATTAGGACATGATATTAGAATCTACTACGAAGCTGGGACACAGTGCTGCAGTGAGTCAAAATGGGGTCCTTTAAACAGCATTTCATTATAATGCCTGTGTGATTTTTCAGGAAGATTTTGTTTTAAAATAATGATGGAGAATGCTCATTGAAGACCAAGGGAAAACACACAAGTTAACATCATATAAGTTACATTTTTTTTAATGATAAAATGATATAATTTTTGGAGACCCCAGCAGTGATATGACACCCTGTGCTCAGCAAATTTTGCGCATGGCTCGATAAGTATGTTTCTTTTGTGAATTTCAGGCCAGTTTGTATTCAAATATGGTAGAAATATGGTTTTATTTTGTAGCTCAGTAAAACAGAGCTTAGTTCAGGCTACTCAAACAAACCTCCTATTCGAATCTATATACGTTTTGAACATACAATCTGTCCATTTTATAATGTATTCATGTTTTGGTTACAGCCATTATATCTACCCTGACACTATGTACAGTAGACGCTCTTTGCAGGTCTACAGTTACTAACTGCAAACACTCAAGCTGCATACAGTGTGTCAGCCTCTATCTAATATAATAATGAAATGGGATCACCTTGGTACCATCACTGACCACTATCATTTAGGTGGTGGATCATTCTCAGCACAGTAATACATATTTTAGAGGGTATGGCACTGGTATAAGTGTATCAAGAAAATCAGTGTTGCTTATTGGCCACTTTATTAGTCACACATATCTTAGTTAGTCCACCTTTTGAATGTATAGTTAGAGTTATGTATATGTACATTTATCCAGTTTCGGTCAGGACTGCTATTGGCTGAATTTTTAGTTGGCAAACTATATAAGATTAAAAAAAAAATAATAATACACCGATACCACTTTAACTGCCATGTCAGTGTCCATCAACCAAATTGTCTGCATATATCAAGGAGACAGTATTTTGAATTTACATTGCTGTCCAGTGTAGTCAATCCTGTAATTTGGTAAACGTGCTTAATACTGTGATGCTTGCTCCATTACTACGGCATTAGCAACTGCAGAGGAAATTGTGAATTCTTTTCCTGTACTTTAAAACCATTTAGCTCTGTAGAAGCCATATATATCTGTCTATATCTCTCATACACACACATATTCCTGCTTAACGTGTGTGTGTGTGTATGCGCGTGCACGCACTTCAGTACATTTTTCATTATTTTTCAGTTAACATAAGCCACCCAGCTGGATGGTGGTCTCACATAAGAAGGTCCCACAGCGCAGCCATTTGGAAGCTGCTTTTAGTTTCTTCCAGCACACGTGCCACTCACAGAGCATGTCAAGTGCTAAAATAATGGATTGTCATATCTGGCCACTAATGCTTATCTGAGAATGAAACAGTCTAGTTGTTCTAAAAGAAAAGAGTACATTTGTATCGATCCTATTACATGCAGAAGCATTTTCTTCATTTTGTGCATGTGTGAAATGTGTAAGTCTAGGTTGGGAGTGTTTAGAACATTTTCACAATTGTGTGTTCTGATTAAGATACTTCCCTATGAAAAAGATACGCAGTTCAGATTGCATTTTGTTTCTGAGGTCATGTTCACGTCGTTAAAGGAATTGAAGCCAGATCTCAGACACTGTGCATGTGTGTATGTGTGTATATGCGTATATGCGTGTGTGTGTGTGGTACAGCTGTCATTCTCAGGCAGGTATGTAGCAGGAGGGTGACACTTTTTACAATTTATGCATTTCTGAAGCTTTAATTCAGAACTCACTTTATGGAAACCTGTATATTCAATTCAAAATTTTATTTGTATAGTACTTTTAATAAATGGACAAATGCAGCTTTAAAGAAATATATAAATTCAGGATACAGATCTTAAATGTATCAATTTATCTCTCATGACTGTGCCATGTGTATTATGGTATATATGCTTTTATTAAAACAACATTGTGCTGCTTGGTTTTTTTTTCTTTCTTTAAAAAAAAAAAATGATGGAATGTCATCACAAGCTTTAAATCTCAAATTGCTCTGACTGCGACTGTGCTGTAGAAGACATATTTGGCTCCTGCTGCCTTTTTAATTTAACCAAATGCATGTACGCACACGCATATTCACATGCATGCACCCTGCACATAAAGACATTTTAAAAACACCACATCCTGCAGTGTGCAATGTCCAGTAATGGTTTGCTGCTGACAACTTCTGAGGTGCTCAGCTTGCCCATACAACTATGGGTGGGTCGACAATAGCGGCTTTTGCTCGCTCTTTCCGAGCAATGTTTTCTGAGTCATTTCCTGTTTATTGAGGCCTCTTTACACGAGAAACTATACACTTTCTCCCCAAGAGTGCCACAGATTCCATCAGGACCTGCAAATTAAGACCCCAACCTGCTCATTATGTGGGCAACAGTATGGTCGGGCTGGAGGATTGAAGGCGGGATAAGGACAGGGCAACCTAACCCCAGTGGCACACCCAGTGCCTGTGCCAGAACACAAAGCATTAGCACATAATGCAGGTCATAAAATATGTGACACAGAGACACTCCCAAACAATGAGGGCCTGTTCATGCATGCCGTGGAGTGAAGGTCTATGATGGATGGAGCTGCCACATTTATTTTTTGCTGGCTCAAGTGCTAGAACTGGGAATTGTATGCAAGGGTGAGACATGAAGAAAACCCAACACTATATATGTATATAAAAGCTGTGACAGGGAGTGTGTTACAGACCGAAGTGTGGGATGGCGCACTTGTAAATCCTTCTTAAATGACTTGGCACGTTTCGCATGTCCTGCGGACTCTGCCTGCGGCTTCTAGTAAACGGATCACTAAATCAGCACATGGCTAAACAGGTGGCCCTATCCCCAGCACCTGCCAACCGTCCTCACTGCCCAGACCAGCCAATCAGCAGCCTGCGCACACCAACATAGCCTTAGAAGGGAGCCTGAAGGTCATCAGCTATGACCCTCTGCAATACCTCCTACCCCCAAACAAGTACCAACCCAACCATCACACTTGCTGTCATATGATACCTTATTGGATCCACAAATGCCCAAACATTGTGTGAGGTGTTGCCAAGTGTTAATGCACATGGATGGATCTGTTTCCAACTCCAACCACAAGGAAAAGGATGACAAGGTCTTCCATAAGTTTGATTAAGTTTGATTTGAATTGCATTTGCAATTAAATGTTTAGGTTGGTACAATTTTATTAGGAAAGATGGGAGTTTGTATGTAAAAGGGTCTTGAGAGAACTGTGATGACCTCCAGCATCTGTGCTTCACACAAAATATTCACATGTCTGTTGCTCAAAACATATAAATTACAAAAGTACAAAAGAGAAACAGACAAAGAAACTGCCATCAAATGTAAATGGTCTGCACTTCGATAGCGCCTTTTAACCTTAGCGGTTCTATAAAGCACTTTACACTGTTTCAAATTCACCCATTCACACACACGGTGCAAGGCGCTAGCCTGCCATCGGGAGCATCTTGGGGTTTGGTGTCTTGCCCATTTTGGCATGTGGGCCTGGAATCGAACCGCTAACCCTACGATTAGTGGACAACCCGCTCTACCACCCATCCAGTCAGGAGAATTTGTTTATGGGTGTAACAAGGAGAGAGAATGACAGGCAGACCAAAGTAGACTGTTATGTCCCTATACTTAGCACAACTCTATTCCTAAACTGAACCTTTCCAGCATCTCTCTCTTTTATAGTTTCCATTATCTTGACTCTAACAACAGAAACTCATCCTGTGAAATGCCCAATTTTTACATATGCACAGACATTCACATATTTATAAGATGTTTGAAAATGTGCTTTCAAAGTATTTTGAAAGCTGATCATTACATGCCTATAAAATCCAGCTAAAAACATTTGTTTGTTTAGGTCAACCATCATTGATCAATTTATAATCTCAACAGATTTTGGGAAGCTAAAAATAACGTTCAAATGAAGCTCTTGTATAAGCCACCTACATTACCTGTTCACGTGATGTATTTCAGTGAAATGGCTGGGCTCTGTGCTTTGAAACACCATTAGCCTGCTGCAACCTTCTTGTGTCTAGGCTTTCTAAGTTTGACTTATTTATGTACTGTATGTGAGTAAACGTTGACTGAGACTGTGTGTGTGTAAAATCCCAATATCTGAACTGAAGGAAGTATGGACCGAGAGAGTGAGAGAGAGAGAGAGGGAAAGAGAGAGAGAGAGAGAGAGAGAGAGAGAGAGAGAGAGAGAGACAGAGGGTGGAAAGACCTGTAGACATATAAAAATGGTGGAATGCCAATCCTCTGCCTCTGATTACAACCCAGAATGTAGTCATAAAACCGTTTGCATTTATTAAAAGCAGAATATAAATCAGAATAGAGGTACACACCAAATCTGTTTGTCACTTTTGCTAAATCAGTCTGAAGGCTGACTCATCTTCCTTAAACCTAGGTTATATACATATATTATTTCTGTTCTAATAGACCCTATGGATTAGAAGTGAAATGGTGTTCACATGGCCACATGGGTAAGGTGGCATGCTGAAACTTACAACATCGCTGCTGTGTTCGGACAGAACTTCCACCTGCTGTTCTGTGTAAGAGGCTTATCAAAGTGGCCTTTTAAGTGTGGAGCAAAGCAAAATAAAATGAGTACAGCAGGGTGAGAAAAAGAAAGCCTTTTATCTGCTTGAAAAGCCTTTCTGCCTGTACAGAACATCTGCACAGTTTACAGTGGAAGCATGCCTCTGCTCTTTTATGACATAACCAAAGAAGTGTATACATGTTGTGCAGTATCCCATTTGCTAAAGTGAACACAAAATAACACATTTTGTCTAGAATCTAAAAAGCCCTTGGACAGCCTCACTGGCCAGATTATAGAACAGGAAGTGAATCAGGCTTGTCCTTCCTGCTGAGGTGCTATTGTCCGCTAGCTATACTCACAGGAAGTGTGATGGCGGGGGGCTCATTTCTTTGGTAATTATGATCATGAGTAGCTGTATAGAAAAGGAAAAAAAAAAACTTTTATGTGTCTCCCCAGTGTGCTGATGTGTGCTCACATCTCAACCCTCCACATGTAAACACAACAAATGTAGTTATGTGCACCTTGGGAGTCTGATCTGATTGATCTATGCAGACTATTTGAAAGAGAACACCTTAATGTTGACTCAGCCACATATGGTAGATAATTACGAGTGGTTGACCACTGAGATTATCGCGTTTATGAACATGACAAACTCCTATTAGCTGCTGTGTTGCACTGCAGGGAGCAATAGCTACCCCGCTAAGAAAGGCAGCTGCCCAGAGACAAAACACAATCAGACTCGATAAAGCTATTAGTTGCCAGGGTGAGAGAGAACACATTTTTAGTCAGGGGGTATTTTGAGACACCAGAGCAGACTGGGAATTCAACTCAGAATTGAGGATGAAGGCATCTCAAAGTCATTGCATGGGCTTCGCAGGAAAATGAAATGGTGCAAACGACATGGCATTACCATACGCCTCCCATGCACACTGACCTTAATATCTCATTCCCAACTGTAAACCTTGACTTGTTCTACTGTACAATAAATGAAGCGCAGAACTTCTAAAATAAAGAACAACAGTTCTTAAAGCGTGCTTTTAAGATATCCTGGACAGATAAAATGCAACATCTCTCTCGTGTTTCTCATTTTTTTCTTACCCCTCTTTCTCCTGTTCCCTTACTCCATTGCCCTCTGATTCCTCTCCCTCCCTTAGATTGGATCATTAGCTGTTAGAACCTTGAAACCACAGCCCCCCCCCCCATTCCTACTGGCCAATAAAATATTCATAAAGACAATTAGGAGTTCCGATAAGGCGAGAGAGAAGAATGAAAGGAGAGCAGGCAAGACATGCCAGCTCTACTGCAACACTTTATACCTTCTCTGCCACAGAGTAGATTTCATCAGTCTGTAGCCAGCCAGATCTCTGCAACACACAAACTTCTGGATGTATCTATGCCATTCAACCTAAAAATTACCTACTGCCTCTATACTAAGTATATGTACATGCATGTGCATGAATCCGGGTTTTGTGTCAGGGTGTTTAGCTGTAAGACTGAAAGACAGCATAACTTTTGTACCAACACACCTACTAAACAAAACTACAAGATCTAGCAGAGCGATCATTTGCAGGTCACGTGTGGCTTGGTGGGTAAACCTACCCCAAACCCACAATGTAAATTCAGGTCACAAGCTGTAGGGCGCAATAAACCAACGGGCATCACTTTGGTAACCCTCATTCATATCCTCATGTGGAAGAGGCTGCCTTGCTGTCATTAGCAATTCCATCCAAATTAGGTCAGCTGATGACATACTTCAAGTTCGACTACACTAAACTGCCAAAGTAACCTTGCTCAGTGAGAAAATGTGGGGTAGCATAGCATACAGGAATGTAAAAATAATGCTCAACAAGAGTGATTCTATAGTATTCTGATGTGATAATATAAAACTTAGAATCTTCATTTGGAAAAGAAAATTCTAGCTTTCATTCTCATTCTCTCCCCCCCCCTCTCTCTCTCTCTCTCTCTCTCTCAAATGCAAGTTAACCTTCTCTTGGCAACAGTTACTATGTACGCTCTTGTGAACACCTGCAGAACAGCGAAAAGTACATGATGTAATGAGTTTGTCTCTGTATGTGTGTGTCTGTCGGTGTGTATCTGCACAGTCTGTGAGGAAGTTCAGAATGGAGATGAAGACAGGTTGATGATGGAAGATAGATAAAGTGAGGGAGCAGGTATGTATCCCATGGCATAATAGTGTATGCATACAAAATAATACAATTCCTGTACCAATAAAAGATCTTTAAAGGCTGCCAATAATCCTAGTTCTTTTCTTCTGTTTCTTTTTGAAAGCTGAATCAGAGTATTTACCAAACCAAATGATAAGCAATGTAAACTTAATGAAATCCTTCATTGGTTCGTCCATAAAGGGTTGGGATCAGTGAAGAGTAAGTAATAATCCAGCTTTTACAGTTAAAGAATTTTGAATTCGAAAGCAAGTGTGTCACCACGTCACAGTTTGTGTGCACTTTCTAAACAGTGAACACCTAATCGAAGCCTGAGCCAGCAGAAATAATCTTTCACTTCAGCACTGCAGAGGGAAACTCAAGAGAAATGGTATAGAGAGAGTGCGCCAGGATGACTGGAATAGAATTGGACAGGGAAAGTGTGTGTATCAGGGAATATGAGATATAGGGATAGATAGAGCAAAAAGAATAAATGTATCAGAAAGGGATTGATAGAGATTTCTTCTCGTTTTTATTGAATTACAGTCAATTATGTTTGGCTGTTTGGTGATGCCCCCCCTCACTGGAGAGTAATCAATAGCTCAAGAGAAGGCCTCCATTAGCCCTTGCTCTTTATGTCTGGGGACTGATTTTGAGAAGGGAGGGAGTGATAAAAAGACGAAGAGGAGGTTGGTTAAGTTTAAGTAGTATGGTGAACAAAGCATTATACTTCATTGTTGCCCATATTGTTTCTATTATGCCACCACAGTCAGCAGTAAATCAGAAACAATAGCACGAGGCCTGCACCTGTAAAGTGCTTGAAAATTTAAACGTGGTGCAAAGCAAAGCTCATATGCTCGACTTCTAAATTTCAACCAGCATTTCCAGCCTGGTGGCTCTTTTACCTATTTGGACTTGAGTGTGAGTGCAATTTACACTGCCATAAGTTACATTTCTTGGTAATATATTCCAGCTCAGTCAGCTCACATTACAAGGAAAACTGATAGTGATATTGTGCTGTCTCTGCATGAGCTTTCATGGTTTGTATTGGGCTATTATTTTTCTGGTTTGGTATAGAGCTACTGAAAAATTCATTCCTGATTTGAGAAAGAACACCACTCAAACAGGTCTCTAATACTTGTCATTTAAGATGTACGAGGTCAAGTCCAGTGGATTTTTATTGCCATCCCATTCATACAAAAAAGTTGTGCAAGACAATACACACAACTACGACTCGTGTAAATAGTGCAACAAGTGTGACACTACATTTGCAAAACTGCAGTTCAAATAAAACACAAGTGCAGCATACAACATAAATGTATAGGGCAATGTGGCTAACTACACAGCATACATCCAATACTAAACTAAATTAAGGAGGAGGTATCACAGGATGATCTGAGTTGGTAAGACTTTGAAAAACCGATCAAGCGGACTGTGCATCTTACATATTACTCATCATTAGTAGTAGCATGATGTAGGATAGCAGCTTATAGAGTTTCAGTGGAAGAAGGCCTGAGCATCACAGTATGTGCAGAAATTGGTCAGTAGGTTTCCACAGTCATCAATGGTTCTGAACCGATCTTGCATGCAACTTCCTTTGAGTGAAATGAGTCTGTTTTTCAGACCTTACGCAAAAATAACCCCCACATAAGTAGCTTCATTAACTGTCAACTGGCCCTCATTGCTTCGAGGTATCAAATTAAAAATGTGAACCATGACAACAGTGTATCTCCCAAACTAACAGACTAAAATGATGCAGCGAAATGAATAATCATTTGCTCATGTTGCACTTCTCTCCCATTTAATTTGTGAAAAAGCATAAGGGTTATCTGCACAGAGTCAGCAGGGCCTGCACTCAAGCACTCAAGATTAGAGGCTGCCTCATTAGTCTTATTCATGATTAATATTTACAGAGGACAAGACTTTGTCTGCTGTTTTTGTCCAGGCGGCTTGAAGAATACTTGGTTTTGAAGTGAAAAATATCAGACTTGTGAGAGAAAGGAGGCTGAGGAAGCAGGCAAAAAAAACACAGTCACTGACGTCAATGAGGCATGACATGCTGAAAATAAGACTCTCTTGGCAGTAACTAGGTAACAAGCGTTGCACTCAAGGGGGCAGAAACGCTCTGTAAGAGCGAAGTGCGAGAGGCTATGACACATTCACGCATAAACACAACTACATGAAAACACACATCACATCATTGCTAAAGAGCCTTTTAGACACAGGCTATTAAGTGATGCATTATAGTACTAATGGTCAACAGAAAATGCAAAAATGGGCAGCTTGAAATGAAAAAGTGCACGTTTGATATGCTGTGTTGCTTATGTTTTTCTCTTTACACACCATTTTTCCCCTGTTGTTGGACTCTAATGTTCATAGTGTAGATGAAAAAGATCTGAGCCATGTTTCTCTCTTAGGAAGTAAACCTGCAATAGTGTTTCCACAGCAACCTTCTCACACTTAATATATAAGGAAAAATTTACAGTGACTTAAAACCATTCCTCAAGTTTTGTTTAAAACAACGAGCACACAAATCCGTGTTTTGGTTCAGATTCATAAGGAAGGAATGGGATGTTCTGAATGAGAGCTTTGGTCCTGTCCTAGTAAAAACCCAAAGGAAAGGGAGTCCTTGTCCTATAAAAGAGGGCACTTTGAAAAGCAGTGGGAGGCTCAGTTCAACACAATTAGTGTCCTGGCCCTCAGCATGGTATATTAAGGCACTGCTTTTTAAACCTCACACACACACACACACACACACACACACACACACACACACAGAGTTTGCATGTGTGCAGAGTTTGCATATTCTCCCTATGCTGCAGGGGTTTCCTCTGGGTACTCCGGTTTCCTCCCACAGTCCAAAGATATGCATGGTAGGCTGATTGGCATGTCGGTAGTGTATGAATGGTATGTGATTGTGCAATGCGATGGATTAGCACCCTGTCCAGGGTGTACCCCACCTTATGCCCGATGCTCTCTGGGATAGGGTCCAGGTTCCTAGAGACCCTGAAGGATAAGCGGCATAGAAAATGGATGGATGGATGAAACATTTCTTTCTTAATGGGAGTGGTCTCTTTCCAGAGTACAATGCCCCTATCCTCACGAGCTCACTGAATGTTTTTATGAGTATGAAAATGATGGTAATAAATGTAATAGTAGATTTCAAACTTTTTGAACACAGTTGGGAAATTTCTGTGTTAGACAGTGCTCTCTACCATCGAAGCAATATCCATTGAAAGAATGTTGTTTTATATCTCTGGTACAATTATAGAAATTTAAATTAAAAAAAAAAAAATTATCAATTTGTATAGCGCTTTTTACATTGTCATTGTCTTTGTACATTGTCTCAAAGCAGCTTTTACAGAAATATCATTTTACATTTTTACATTTACAAGCGACTTACAAATGAGACACACACACACCAATGGTAGCAGAGCTGCATGCGAGGTGCTAGCTTGCCATCGGGGGCAACTTAGGGTTCAGTGTCTTGCCCAAGGACACTTCGGCATGGGATCACCCGGGCCGGGATTCGAACCGCCAACCCCACGGTTAGTGGATTAGTGGACAACCCACTCTACTGACTGAGACACAGCCGCAGAAACATGCCAAGGTGTGTTGAAGTTGTTCTCATGGCAGCTCATTGTGGCCCTTGTTTTTCCCTTTAATTTTGTCACACATTTTTAGGTCATGCTGTTTTTTTAGAAGCTTTACAGACTGAGATAACATGTTAATTGGACAAGCAAGCTTTAAGTGTTAGATCAAATTTGGACTGAGAGAATGTGGATGCTACAGCTGATTTGGTGCGTTGGGACATTACATTAACAGCACATCACGTTGTCAATCTGAATGACTAAAAGTTGTCTTATCCAGCCAAACATAGAAGGCATTCCCAGACAGTGACAGACTACTGTACGTCTGTACTGTTGTCATGTGTTATAGTAACTTGGCACATCTATTCTGGCCTTTGCTAATTAAACAGCAGACAGTCCTGATGCACAGCTGTAGCAAATAAAAAGCCATTTACATTTGTTAGACACTAAAATTTCCTCAGATAAACATTAAGATTGAAGAAACAAACATTTGCCACAAATAAATTTTACATATCCTCACTGTGAGCCATCAGACGATCTCATATAATGATGGAAATGTGAAAATTAAAAAATGCTGAAGTCAGATTAATTATAATCTGATTTATAATACTATAAAACTTCAGTGCACACAACTGTAATTATTTGTGGTTGGAACTCATTATTAAAAATACCTCCGCTACAACCGACTGCTTCAAGAAAAGAGGCTCAGGCTTGTGTCAATAGAGCTGACATTTGGTTTGGTTTAATCGCTTCTTTAATATGGAAACTTCCAATGTGAGAAGGAAACGGGTATTAAAAGATGTTTGGGGACGGGAGGGGTTAAAGACTTGCCAAGGAGAAGACATTAAGGAGTGAGCGCAGGGGAATTGAGCAGAGATGGAGATAAGGATCATTGAAATGAAGCGAAATGTTACAGATCATAAGGGAAATTAGACAAGCTTTAATAACAGTTACATCAAAAAAAAAAAAAAAAAAAAAATAGTGCCAAAGTGATATCTGAATCAAACTGACAGCTGTTAAAAAGACGGCGGCTAAAATATCATGTCAGAAACTTTCTTCCAGTGTACAGAAGGATAAAAAAAAACAGTCATAGTGAGGCTCATCTTAAGGAACTACAAATAATGGCATCAGTATCACAATGGCATCTTTTTTATGATGTGTTTTCTGTTTTAGAAGTCCATTTTTAAATAAAATAAATAAATAAATAAATACATAAATAAATAAAGTACAAGGACAGCATAATAGCATTATTCAGCTTTACATTAAGAACAAGGGAAACTGCACCTGATCCTCCCAAAATCAAGTGCCAAGCAGTGTGACTAACCATGCAGACCCGTGAGCCTCCTCAAATGTCAAACAAGGCTTTAGCAGATCACACAGCAAGCCTGGCCTGTGGCCAGTCACAATTTCAAGCTGCTAAGTTAAGCACTTACCAATTAAAACGTAATCTTACTCCCCTTCCGTCTCTCATGTTGTCATCTGTGCATATCAAACACAAATTAAACCCCTGACCCCTTTTAGATTTATTCTTGCAGATGCGAGAGAATGGCTCAATAACGGCTCGAGTCAGTGGCAGTGCTATGCATTGTGTGTGTGTGTGTGTGTGTGTGTGTGTGTGTGTGTGTGTGAATACGGGTAATCCTTCAGGACTCAAAAGCTGCTATTTTCCTGCTGAACGATGGGTTCTAACTAGAACTGTTCCAGCCAAGACCTCAGGTCTTTTACACAATGCTGTTACATGATTGAATTAAAAACACCTGGAAGATGCAACATGACCAAAATGGCTTTTCTTCAATACAAACCAGACGTCATATTAAGTTTGAAAGAAGGGATACCATGTACCATCATATATTTTCTCTTTTAGTGTTCCAGTTATATTTTCTCTTTTACTGATACATTAATCAAATCAAACTTCTATCCTGCAAAGAGTACATCTCTCTCTCTCTCACACACACACACACACACACAAACACAGACACACACCATACATTGTCATACCTCAGAGGAAAATGCTAGTTTATTTGGACGGATGCTGGGAGCTTAATGCCATTACGGGAAACCTGTAGTGTAGTGACAGGCTTAGATGGTGCCAGCTCCAACAGCCTGTGAGCGACGCTCCATTATCTAGGCATGTCAGGATCGCAGATCCTCAGCACTCCAGGCCTATCCGTCCGTGAATAAGCTCAGACAGGGACCCTCTGAGACACCCAGCTCCCTAATGTTTGGAAAATGAGTTTAGCCGCTAAGGCCGAATCAACAGCAGCATATAAATAATACCCCTATTAAGACTGCCACTCCTGCCTACTAAAAGAGAAATGGGTTTGTAATTGCCACGGCGTTAACAGTGCATGTTGTGCTTGCAGAGCCCCCCAGAGCAGTCTTTGATTTAGCAGTCAGAGAAATGTAGACAAATGACAGAGCAAAAGATAATTTAAATTATGACCATTCACAGTTTTTATTTTAGCTAGGCTTAATCAATATAAGCACAAACATGTTAAGGAACATATCTGTTTTCTTGATGACATTGTTTAGTTGGAATCCTAGCTGTGCGATTGTTCAACGTTATCTATTGTGGCATCAAGTTACTGCAGACAAATGCAGGTGATTTTGCTTGCATTTTCAGCAAAGATATGAAAGCTAATTTCACTGGTATATCCCATTATAGTGCATTTAATAAACTGAATCTTTTACAAATTATGACTTAAGTGATTTAATCATCAATTTACCCGAATGACATTTAAACTGTACGTTAATGGTTGACCTTAAGGGATTTTTTGCCTTTCCACTCCTCACAATTCTGCTGCTTTTTCTCCTCCTTTCTCCTACTCAACACCAAGAGGAGGATAACTGATCAATCACACTAATTGAACAGTCTGGCCAGCCAGCACACAGAAGCAGATGTGCCAATTTGCATTCATTAAGACAGACTGGGGGTCTTAATCACTATGCCCGTTGTGATTGACAGCACAAACAATTCTGTTTCTTTTTCTCTAAACATAAAGCCCATAGCATGCCTTCACTTACTTTGCTATCAGTGTAATGATGCACACTGACATGTGAAGGGGTTTGTATCAAGCCTCAGGCTTTTACAAGATTGCATAAGTACATTTCATAACTCGTAAGTAAAGTAGAAGCAATGACCTAACTCATGGGGCATTTTTACCACAAATGAAGCATGGGCATTCTGCAAAGTAGTGAAGTCACTGAAAAAGTCCCCCGTGACATCATGGCATCAGCTACACCCCTCTCCCCATGCCTCCACCTTCCCCTGAGGCTACAGTGATGAAGGAAAGTCCTTTATCAGAAATATCTCCCAGGCCCAGACATTCAACTCAGCCACATTTCCTTCCTTTCCTCGCCCTCACTCCCAGACACTAAGTCTTTTTTCTTTAATCCAACATTCACAGCTTTGCGCACTCTACCAGCTCATTGTCAATGGGACTTTATGGACTCAGACGGCTGTATAATGAATATGTATGCTATAGCAATTCAGTTGTGCTGTTGTTTAGAAGCTTTGTATGCCAGTTTAAATGTTCAGCTTCACAATCTCAAGCACAGGGACCAAGGGACATTGACATTTTTTTTGGTCTCATGCTTTATGGAAAGACAATGGTGCAATTCATGTGGAACAGAAGTGGAAACTCACAAAAAGGAGAAAATGGAAAGCTGGCATTTTAAAATGGTCAAGATTTACATATCATGCAAATTATATTTTGACCATTAAACATCCTCAGAAGCATGCCCTTAAAGGACAGACAGTTGGTTCTTTTTCAAAGACTCACAACTCCATTAAAATCCATTATAAGAATGCTAACCATACATGCCCTCACTCCAGATAGTCCATAATTAC
Organism: Noturus placidus; assembly: GCA_022414735.1. Taxonomy (NCBI): domain Eukaryota; kingdom Metazoa; phylum Chordata; class Actinopteri; order Siluriformes; family Ictaluridae; genus Noturus; species Noturus placidus. Next base: position 15,067 of record JAFFST010045033.1, on the reverse strand, counting down.
AGATGAGATCTACAGATGAGTATATCTGTTTCATATAGCATTATATCTTATTACAACCCCAATTCTGAAAAAGTTGGGACAGCATGGAAAATGCTAATAAACAAAGAGGAGTGATTTGTAAATGTACTTTGACTTGTATTTAAACAAAAACGTATTTGATGTTTTACCTAATCAACTGCATAGTTTTTTGAAGGTAAATGTTTATTTTGAAATTGATGCATGCAACATGTTCCAAAAAGATTGGATAGGGGCAATTTAGGACTAATAGTGATGTGATAAGTTAAAATAAGAAGGTGATGTGAAACAGGTGAGGCAATCGTCTAATCGCAGTATAAGATGAGCCTCCAAATAAGGCCTAGTCCTTCAAGAGCAAGGATGGATCGAAGCTTGCCAAACTGCCAACAGATGCATCAGCGAATAATCCAACATTTTGAGAAAAACATTCCCCAAAGACAAACCAGTAGGATTTGAGGCATTTCACCTTCTACAATGCACAATATAATTTAAATATTCAAGGAATCCGGTCAAATCTCAGCACGTAAAGAGCAAGGACGAAAACCACTTCAGAAAGCGTGTGATCTCCGATCCCAAAGACGCCACTGTCTTAAAAATCGTCATGAGCCTGTAATGGATATCCTGACAAGAGCTCGGGAATACTTTGGTAAACCTTTGTCAGTCAACGCCATACGCCACTGCATCCACAGATACAAGTTAAGGCTTTACTATGCAAAACAGAAGCCATACATCAACACTATACAGAAGCGCTGCTGACTTCTCTGGGCTCGGTCTCATCTGAGATGGACAGTAACACAGTGGAATCGTGTTTTGTGGTGAGTCAACAATTCAAATAGTTTTTGGACTAAACAGCTGTCGTGTTCTCCGGGCCAAAGAGGAAATTGATCATCCAAGCTGTTATCAGCGTCGGGTCCAAAAGCCAGCCTCTGTCATGGTATGGGGGTGTGTCAGTGCCCATGGCATGGGTAACGTGCACATCTGTGAGGGCATCATTACTGCAGAAAGATATGTACACATTTTGGAGCAACATATGCAGCCATCCAGAACAACGCCAAACCACATTCTGCTCGGATTACAAGCGCATGGTTGCGTAAGCAGAGAGTGCGGGTGCTAGCATGACCTGCCTGCAGTCCTGAACTGTCTCCAATTGAGAATGTGTGGTGCATTATGAAGTGCAAAATAAGGCAATGAAGGCACGTACAGTTGTGCAGCAGAAGAAATGCATAATGGATGAATGGAGGAAAACTCCGCATGCTAAACTTAACCATCTGGTGTCTTCAAGCACCCAAACGCTTAATAATGTGTTTTCAATACAGTACAGGGTGAAATAAATTTTCAAATGAGTATTTTTTTTCCGTTTTTTTTGCATTCTCCATAATGTCCCAAATTTTGGGGGAATTGGGGTTGTATATTGTGCCACATCTATCTTAAAATTTTATTTATGATTGTTTGGAAGGTATTGATTAATTTTATATAACAGACAAGCTCAGGCAGAAGTTCCAGATGCAATACAAATTACAGGATTAAATTAATGAGTGTTCTAATATGGTATCGCTTCAATATTAACAACTAACACAGGTACAAACACTCCAATGTTTGTTTGTTTTTTTTAAAGTTTGTAATCTTTTGCTGCATTTACATTGACAACAAACTCTTAACCCGATTATGACCATACTCTGATTAAGAAACTACCATGTAAACTGCAATTTTTACTTACCTTAATCTAATTAAGGTCATACTCGAATTAAGCTCTAATCGAATTAAGACAGGTGGAGTACTCCTGTTTTAGTCGCATTAAGGATGTGTATTACAGACATGTAAACACCTTAATCACATCATGAACGTCGTGTGAGAGTTTTGCGTTTTGCGACAGGACACGATCACACACGGCAGTTCTCAACATTTACCGTGAACAAAAGAGTCCGGTTGCGTCCCAAACCACTTACTTTTTACTACTATAGGCCTGTAGTGGGGGAAAATACATGCATCTCGGCTACTATATAGACAGTAAGTACGCGGTTTGGAATGTAGCCCACGGCTTCAATCAGTTGTCTATTAGCACGTATAGCATGACAAGCATGACACTTAACGTGTTCATAAAAAAAAAAAAAACACCCAAAACTGTATACGGTACCATAACGAAGACGAACTGTATGTTGATACGTGAAATTCTGGAGGGATGTCAGACGGCGTGGCATTGAGATGTAATAACGCGGGCTCTTAATCTAATTATGATCTATAACATGTAAAACGTGAACATGAGAGAAGTATTCTAAAAGCGACTCATGTAAACACCTTACTCACATTATTATCTTACTCAGAGTAAGGTCAATAATTAGAGTACTGCTGTCCATGTCCATCCATCCATCCATCTTCAACCGCTTACTCCTTTTCAGGGTCACGGGGGAACCTGGAGCCTATCCCAGGGAGCATCGGGCACAAGGCGGGGTACGCCCTGGACAGGGTGCCAGTCCATCGCAGGGCACAATCACATACACACCCACATTCATACCCACATTCACACACTTTAGACACGCCAATCAGCCTAACATGCATGTCTTTGGACTGGGGGAGGTAACCGGAGTACCCGGAGGAAACCCCTGACGCACGGGGAGAACATGCAAACTCCGCACACACATGGCCATTCAGGACATTCATGTATTATGTATATTTCAAAATCTCTTAGCAACAAATACAATTCAACCTTTGAATATTTGTGTCAGTCAGGAAATAAAGAAACATTTGTTTCTTAAAACCACCAAGTTAAAATGTCAGCCTTACATGGTCTTCAAAAACAGACACTATATTTGCCTCTGATTTGTTTAAATATTCCAATGAACAGGAGATACTGAACACTAGCCAGACTCAGTCTAAACACCAATCTATGAAGATCAATCATTTTGTTAAATTGTCATCAATCAAGGATTTTAAAAAAAATGATGTCATTTATACGCACATATGCTATACGTGTGTGAAGTTGCAAGGAATCTTCCACGTACTGTGAATCTGTGTTTGGAATGAGAGAGGAAGCCCCTAGAGCGACTTAGTGAAGATTTCATTACTTCAAGTCATAGACCAAGAAGAGTAAGGATGATTGAATTATTTTAATTACCTGCAGCAGCTTTTTCATTTGCAGTGCAAATAAAATTGAATTTGAAACACACAGGAACAAGAAAAGGAACTCCAGGGGTCTTACTACGGTGTGGAAATTGCAGACAAGCTGACTGATTCGGGATTGCACAGCTGATATTTATTGTATGCATTTCCCATATCATGTTCATCATAAATTATTATAAATACTGTGCAAGTTCATATGTCTACAGACCATTTAGTAAGCACAGATATGATTCTTTTGATAAGAAATAGTATCAATTGAGTAAAAGCTAACAATACGGTACTAGCATCTCTGTATTTTTAAGCAGAACAGGTAAGTCAAGTAAATGCTTGAGACATGATTTTGCCATTACTTTCCAACTGTATTCCCACAGATCCTTTCTGCTGCTCTCCTGGCTAGTAGTCCCTGGTCAAGTAGACATTCTACGAGCATTTATATAATCATAGCAAGCATAGCAAAACAGTAAAACTGTCCCACCCTTATTCTGACAAATACCTTTTGCTGGATGTTCGTCTCAACTTGTTCTTATCAGTTAGTAAATCCCTTTCACTTTGTATTACTTCTTTATGTTCAGCCTTGTGTAGGGATGTGTTATGTTGTGCTTTCAGTGAATGTGTGTATTTGTGTATAGCTTACCGTATTTTCCACACTATAAGGCGCACCTAAAAGCCTTAAATTTTCTCAAAAATTGGCCGTGCGCCTAATAATCCGGTGCGCCTTATATGTGGACTGAGTTCCAAAATCTGTACAAATGTGCGACTTTGGTTGGCGTAACAACCGTATGCGCCTTATAACACGGTGCGCCTTATATATTGGTCAAGTACATAAATATACCCTGTAATTGAGACTGCGCCTTATAATCCGGTGCGCCTTATAGTGCGGAAAATACGGTAGTTTGTTCACTGTGTATGAAGGATAAGTTGCAGCCAAGCAACATCCACTGCATGTTCAATTCAAACTCAATTTTTCACAATTGCACAAGTCATATCAGCATATATTTCCTGTGTTAAGTCAATTACGGTATCTATTTTCATAAGAGGTCAATTCAAAATAAAAGCTAAGAGAGACTTTATTTATTTGTTTCTTTTATCAGACTTTCAGTGGGTCAAAGTTTACATACACTTTATTAGTATTTGGTGGCATTACCTTTAAATTGCTTAACTTGAATCAAATACATGGGGTAGCTTTCCACCAGCTTCTCACAATGCTTTGTCAGGCATTTTGCCTATTACTCCTGACAGAACTGGTAGAACTCAGACAGGTATATGGGCCTCCTTGATCAGACATTCTTTTTCAGTTCAGTCCACACATTTTCACTAAAATTCAGGTCAGAGCTCTGTCATGGATACTCCAAAACTTTCCCTTTGGAAAATATGGAGGTATGCTCAGGATCATTGGAAGTTTTAACTTTCTGTCTGGAGCTTTTTCTTCAGTATTTCTTAGCTCCTTTTAGTTCCTTCCTCACAATGCAATCTATTTTACGAAGTGCACCTTCTCCAGCAAAATGATGCTGCCACCCCCATGCTTCACAGTTTGAATGGTTTTAGTTGGATTAAAAGCCTTGCCCTTTCTCTACCATTCATTATGGCCACACAGTTTTTTTTCTGACCAGAGTCAGAGAACACTCCTCCAAAAGGTTTGTGATCACCTGCAAATTTTAGGCTGACTTTTTATGCCAGTCTGGAGTAGGGACGTCTTCTGTAGGATTCTCTTAAAACAGGATGAACACATTTGGTACCTGATGCCTTCAAATCCTTTACGAGTTCCTTTACTGTGCCTTGGGGTTCAGTTGAAACTTGCAGACCTAAGTTTGTTCTTTTCTATGTATTCATTTGTGCAACCTTCCTGAATGATTTCCTCATTGTATCAAGGGCAAAAATGCACTGGCTCTGAAGGTAGGCCCTTAAATAAAGCCACAGGTAGGATTCCATTAAAACTACAACTCCTAATTATGATCATTGTCCAATCAGAAGCTTCAAAAAGTCATTACATCAATTTATAGAGTCTTCCAGACTATTTTAAGAGACAGGCAATGTGGTGCATCTAAACATCTGACCCACTGTATTTCCAATATAGTGAATTAAAGCTGAACTATATCAGTCTCTAATCCATCATTTTAAAATTATGCGCAAATGCCCTAATTGGCTTGCAAATAAATAAATAAATAAATAATTAAATAGATAAATAAATAAATAAACAAATAAATTTTAAAAAGATCCATACAGTCACATGAAATGTGTGGAGTTATGAAAAACTAAGATATGTTTGTGTTTATTTCAATATGTTTAACCTAGGTATATGTAAACTTTTGGGCACAACTGTACTGAGAGTTTGTCATCAACCAAGTGAAATGGGTTGTGGAATTGTTTTATGCAATAAAAACACTAAGCGACTAAAATTATTTGTATTTGTCTAACTCTAAATCCTATTAAATTCAGCCTTATGTAATTGCTCATCTATTTTCAATAAAAACTATTCAGTTTTGGAGTGAAAGGTGTGTTTTTTTTTTTTGGCTGGAGTTTTAGAAGTGTGCTATAAACAATTTCTGAACCGCCACTGTTCCATACTCTATAGTCAGTAAGAAAGGTGAAAGCAAGGACAGTGTGTGCTAGTGGAGACCTGATATTCTAGAACACCTGTGGTCCTTAAAGACCCCACACACTCCCAGAATGAGAGCTGTAACCTTGGAGGAGACGCTCCATCAACCCTGCACTCCTATTCAGTAAATAAAAGGGAATGCTTCAGACCAGGAATCTTTGAAAAGGGAGACACAGATGGGATCATGGCCACTTTTAATCAGACAGAGAAGTGGACAGGATCTACAAAGGGAGATTTTACGCAACGCTTCACCTGTCACCTGGGGTGTTATTGAAGCTGAACTGCTGCTTGCTGGCCACACACATCAGAGTCACAGATATGCATGCACAAGCATAGACATGGACTCTCAGCCCTTTACCCCCAATTTCAGCCATCGTTCCTCAAGATCCGAGTCTATGGCACTGGTCCCAACAGACGAAGTCCGTCGCCCTGTACTTGGTTATCAAATTTCGCCACAGGCAAACATCCATCTGTGGAAAGAGTGGCATCTGTTCTAACATGCTACAAGGCCAATCCTTTATCTACAGATGGTGCTGGTGAGGAAGAATGTGACCTTTGATTTGGTTTCTCACATGGAACAAGCACCAATCCTGTACAATGGAAAAAGCTGGGAAAGGCAAATGTAACAAACAGTCTCAGTATCAGTGGTGTTTAAGAGTTTAATGCGATTCTTTAATTTAGATAAGTGTAAGCACCTTCATGTAAAAAATGTTGTGCCGAAAGAGTTGGGAGGGAGAGAGGCAGAGCGCGGAGGGATGTGGATGAAAGGAGTATTCATCCATTAAATACTTGTTCTGAGCCTTTTATGTCCATTAGGATGAGCTGAGTGCATATCCAGAGCAGATAGCATAGCTGTACATCACTGCTACAACATCATTTTCACAGACAGTCAGACTTACATGATCACTTATTTAATTTAGGATAAACCCTTATATAATATGATATTTAAGAAGAAAGGATGCACTTAAACATTTAGTAATAATTGAAATTGCTATCCTCTGACCAAACAAATGCAGGGTGCAACTTTTATCTGGCTCTGTAACACAGCTCATGATGAGCAGTGGTGCAGAATTGGCATGCTGACAACAGGCCTGGATTACCTTATGACCATGTTTTTTGGCATTGCATTCATATGGTGTTGATAAGAAAACAGGGACCAGGCTTCAGGTGTTTTGTTTTTTGGTTTTTTTTATGAAGACAGCAGGGTCGAGGGGGAATCTGTTTGGCTCGGAACTGAGCAAGGACAAGAACTGCTTTGTTGGACATTTTCATGCACAGAGCCAGGCTCCCTCAGCACTGACATGGGAAAAACAGCACCTCACCACCCATCCTGTACTCTTCTACACTTGACTGCTATGTGTGTGTCTTAGATGCCACTTGCAGGACAGAACTGTCACTCCATCAGCTGGTGCAGACATCTATCTACACCCTTAACACTTCTCAGCAGTGGGGCACTCAAATAAAGTGTAACCAGACTGTCCACCATAGCTTTTTTGTTTACTTCAAGAAACACCTGAGCATGGTTCTGTAGCATCTTCCTCAAAACGATAGATGAGAAATGGCAAAGCTGTTAAGGGTGGTGGTTATATAAGAGGAAAAGTGGGTCTATTCATTTTTAACTGATGTGAGGGCTTGCACTTTGCAAAAAGCAGGGTTGGGCAAGCATAAAACCAAGGCTGGCCATTCTTTTGCAGCTCTGCCAGCAAGTAATGCACTAGCAGTGGCATCAGCATGAATAAAAAATAAATAATGCTACACAGCTGACTCCTTTTATACCATTATAGCCCTTAGTGAATCACTTTTATTTAGAAGACAGCATGATAACTCCAGGGTTCCCTAGTTCTATCCTGAGCTTGGGTTACTGTCCATGTTGAGCTTTGCATGCTTCCTCCATGTTCTCGGATTTCCTCCTATTTCCCAAAAAGAGACTGTAGGTTGAATGGCTATGTTGAAATTACCTTCAGTCGTGAATGAATGTGCAAATGTGTGCATGCATGTTGCCCTGGAAGCCAAACCAGGGTGTATGCCCACCTTCTACCCAGTGTTTCCAGGACTTTGTCTCATATACAATATATGATTTTTATTTCTTCACATATCCCAAATTGTTAAAAAGCTAGGATCACTATAGAGGGTCATGAGCTCCAGAAACAGTTGAGTGTGAAAGGCTCAAGGTCACAACAGTGTCTTTAGCAATTCTGGGATTCAAACTCTCAACCTTTCTACATGAGGATATTGAGCTGGTGTTCAGATATTCCCAAAGTCAAGGTCATGGTTTGGGTTGACCTGGTGGCTCAACGGTTAAAGCCCTGGGTTACTGATCAGAAGGTCAAGGGTTCAAGCCCCAGCACCACCAAGCTGCCACTGTCAGGCCCTTAACACTCTCTGCTCCAGAGGCACCGTATCATGGCTGACCCTGTGCTCTGACCCAAACTTCCTAACAAGCTGGAATATACGAAGAAAAGGATTTCACTGTGCTGTAATGTACATCTGACAAATAAAGGCTTCTTCTTCTTCTCATTCAAAGGTTTGTAAAACAAGAAAGCTCCTTTCTCTCATAATTACTGCACCAGCATGATGCCTTTTCATTTAATAAAAATAACAATAGTTACAGAGGAGGGCATTTTTAAAAGGAGAAAGAACAAAATCTACAACGCATGTGGTGTGAAAAAAAAGTTATGAATTATCCCTACAATCTTATACAACTAAGAACTTCACAGTGTTTATCTAGTATTAGAGTTAGTAGAGCTGTTTTATGGTCCATGCGTTTTGCTCATTTACTCAGAGTGAAGCTGAGCTGAACTTATCAGACCTAGCAGATATCCTGAAAACCTATCAGAACAAGGATGAGACGGAAACCGTTACCAATCATCCCAACGTCTTTCTGTGCCTAACAATGTTGTGTGTCTTTTGGAAACTTATTTTCGACATCAGCTATAACAATTATGTTACATTAAATAGTGATGTGCCCTAAATCAAATTTCAACTTATAATCCACTCCCATAATTATTATAAAAAATATCAATAAATATAACTCAAATATTTATTTATTTATTTATTTATTTATTTATTTATTTTACATAGAAGACAACCCATTTCTAATTGTAACGCTGACATTGGTGATGCAGTACTTCAATAGCTGGTACACTTCATGTATATCAGATTAAGGAAACAAATGTTTAGTCATCCTGAGAATAGCAGATGAACCACATCCTCACACATGTTTCCATGTGTACTCCTCTGAACTTGCTATAAGCCAGACATAAAGCAGCTAATGAAAACTCACTCACCTCCACAATGTCAGAGTTTGTCCTGCTCTCATGAGGCTCATTGTACTCTGTATATTTGAGCAAGACTTTATCCATGTCAGTGCTGGCATACTGAAAGAGCTTGTTGGAGCTGTTGAAGATGATCAGGGCGATTTCACAGTCACACAGGACACTGAGCTCATAAGCCTTCTTCATCAAGCCAAACTTCCTCTTGGTGAAGGTGACCTGAGAGACAGGAGGGAATAAAACAATACAGCATGTAAGGTGAAATTATAACGGTGAGGACAGTTTTGAAATGTCACTTTTAGATTAATGGATTGTTCTAAAAGGACAAATGTCCAACAATCCTCCAATGACAAAAATGTCACTTTCTGAATAAGACTTCATAATCTTTTTCAGTACTATTATGTCACCTGGTATCTGTCTCTCTTATCAATCAGTATATATGGCTAACAGTGTATGCTAATGGCTTGTTGGGCTTTGCTCACCTCCAGGAAGCACGTCAATATTTAAAACTATAGCTACTAAAACTATTTTTAGGAACTGGACATGAATACTTTGGGACCCATTGTGGAAATGACCAAATTACCAAATCTGCTTTAGATATTGTAAGATATGATAAAAACGTTATTGGTCCCACACTAAGGAAATTCCCTCGTTACAGCAGCTTAATTATACAAAAAAAACAGATAAGAACGAATACACATTAAATATAAATAGAATCGGAAAAAAATATTATATATATATATATATATAACACACACATCATATTTTCTAAAAGCCTTAAATTTTCTCAAAAATCGGCCGTGCGCCTAATAATCCGGGGCACCTTATGTGTGGACTGAGTTCCAAAATCTGTAAAAATGTTGTGCGACTTTGGTTGGCGTAAGAACCGTATGCGCCTTGTAACACGGTGCGCCTTATGTATTCGTCAAGTACAGAAATGAACCCCGTAATTGAGACTGCGCCTTATAATCCGGAATCTAATTAATTTAATTAATTAACTAATCTAACTAAATTAACTAATCTAACTAATCTAATTTTCTGAGATACTGATTTTAGGGTTTTCATTAGTTGTCAGTTATGATCATCAAAATGAAAAGGAATGAACCCCTGAAATATATCAGTCTGTGTGTAATGAATGTATACATTATACTAGTTTCACTTTTTGAATGGAATTACTGAAATAAATCAACTTTTTGATGATATTCTAATTATAT